>JABUQX010015579.1:57500-60000 GCA_015478945.1 Trachelipus rathkii | reverse complement strand
TTAACACAACTTTTTATTGCAAAATCTATTAGCAATCTGACCTTTTGATTTCATCTGTGGACAGGAAACATGTGGTCAGTATTTGACTACTGAGAAAATGTTCTAACTTAACGAACCTTGCGAAATATTTTTAACGGAAGTTATAAAGTTAATGAAAATTGAAATTAATTTCCGTTAATTGTCCGTAAATGTTAAAGCTCATCACTAATATATATATATAAGTATATATATATATATATATATATATATATATATATAAAAAAATAAATATATATATATATTTTTTTTATATATATATATATATTATATATATATATATATATATATATATATATATATAACTATATCTATATATATATATATATATATATATATATATATATATTTAATAAGGAATGAAGTAGAAATAGAAATTGAAGTCATTGATACCGATGATTATATGCCGTTTTTCATAGATCAAAGGGAAGCCTTTCTATACTACTATCTTTTATATTATCCAACAGAGATTCATTTGCAAAAGATTCTACGAATAGTTGCTAAGCTGAAGGTAATTATTCAAAACAAACTAAATAAATTTTTGTAATTATATATATATATATATATATATATATATATATATATATATATATATATATATATATATATATATATATATATATATATATATATATATATATATATATATAATATATATATATATATATATATATATATATATATATATATATATATATATATATATATATATATATATATATATATATATATATATATATATATATATATATATATATATAATCATTCACCTTTCCCCAAAACTGGGGGTAAGGTCTGTGGCATGCACCGGAAACAAAAAATTGGTAGAAGAATATGACAAGTCGAAAAGAAAGCCCAGCCTTACCACCCCCTTTATACCTATTAATGAGAACTCGTCGCAGTCAGAATATCCACCCTAGAGCTTCACGGGACTGCGACGGACCCTCACTATGGAATCTCGTTAGTGTGGGGTTCATCCCTTGGCCCAGGTGGGCCACAACCATACCCCCCTCACAAAACTCCGCCATTTACTAATATTGTGTACCTTTCTTCTCACCTCTACCAAACTCATATTTCCCTCCTCCAAGCATTCCTTTACTGAGTCAATCCACTTTTTCTTCGGTCACCCAGTCGGTAGATTGCCAACACACTCACCACTGTACATCCTCTTAACCAACCGACTATCATCCATCCTTTCCACATGACCAAACTATCTCAACGTACTTTCATTTATTATCTCATTTATCCCTTTCTTCACACCACACAACTCTCTAATACGTTCATTCCTCATTTTATCTATTCTTCTCACCTAACACACCCCTAAGATTGTCCATCTGAACACAATGTACTTTAGATCTATACCTCTTATTCCAGACTATAGTCTCACTACCATACAATAACACAGGTAACATGTAAGACCCTAGCGCACTAACCTATGTTTACATCCACCAACGATTTAATTACACCAGCCAATTTCCTGCCATTCACAACTTTCCCACTACACTCTGCATCATCCGTTCCCTTTTCATCCAACATATATCCTAAATATTTAAACTCCGACACTTGTTCCAGCTGCTCACCACATACAACATAGTTTTTCGAATTAATTATCTATATCTTTCAATTATCTTCCTCCACTACAGTTTCCATCTATCTTTCTTCTTCTTCTTCTTTTTCTTCTTTTTTCTTTTCTTTTCTTTTCTTCTTTTCTCTTTTTTCTTTATCTTCTTTATCTTTTTCTTTTTTCCTCCTTCCTTCTTCTTTATTGAGAGATAGGTGAACGCCAATGTCACCCTTCCCTATGGAAGGGGCACCTGGCGTCATCTGTGCTGTAGGGGTGTGAGCCGTATCACTTGTTCGTGATTAGGTACATACTACCTAGTTGTTTCTTTTTCCCCTGACCCCTCTGGAACACATAATAAGAGATTTCCCCGCCGCGTAGCGCGGTCCTCCGGGCACAAACTTCATACGGTTCCACACCTACGAGGGGGAGGCCTTTGATATAATATACACATGGATAACCTTACGATGCCTCGGAGATTGATGGATTTAAAGATTCCCGAACCCGGACCGATAAATGGACTTACTCTTCTGAATTGTACTTCGAATATTGATGTCATGATTCCCTCCAGGGAGCGATCTTGGAGATAGATGGGAAAACAGTAGGGGCAACCAGCTGGCTGCGGAGGCGGAGCCGTAGCCGAAATTTTTTTAGGGACTGGAGCAGGAGCCGGAGCCGGAAGCTTTGTATAAAATGGATTGTTAAGGAAGTAGAAATAATGTGCGATTCAAAGACGGTGGTAAACTGGGTTAGGAATGCGATAAGCATGGATTGTAGATTGAAATCGAAAGGTGCCGCAGAAATGTTGGTGAAAAGAAGATTGGGAATTATTTCAGATATAATGGAGGAATTTGAGTTGAAAATAAAAATTAACTTGGTAAAGTCAGAAGAAAATAAAGCGGA
>JABUQX010015579.1:47500-52500 GCA_015478945.1 Trachelipus rathkii | reverse complement strand
CCCCTCTATACCTATTAGTAAGAACTCGTCGCAGTCAGAAAATCCACCCTAGAGCTTCACGGGACCGCGACAGACCCTCATTATAGCATATCGTCAAGTGTAGGGTTCATCCCCTGGCCCAGGTGGGCCACAACCATACCCCCTCACAAAACCCCGCCATTCACTCTTATTATGCACCTTTATTCTCGCCTTCAAAATTCGTTTACTGACTCAATCCACTTTTTCTTCGGTCTCCCAGCCGGTCGATTCCCAACACACACTCCACTATACATCCGCTTAACCAACCGACTGTCATTCATCCTTTCCACATGACCAAACAATCTCAACGTACTTTCATTTATTCTCTCATTTACCCTTTTCTTCACACCACATAACTCTAATACGTTCATTCCTCATTTTATCAATTCTTTCTCACACCTAACACGTCCCTAAGATTGTCCATCTGAACACATTGAACTTTAGATCTATACCTCTTATTCCACACCATAGTCTCACTACTATACATTAACACAGGTAACAACATACCCTTATGTAAGACCCTAGCGCACTCAAGACTTAGTCCCATTACATCCACCAACGATTTAATTGCACCAGCCACGTTCCTGCCATTCACAACTTTCCTACTACACTCTGCATCATCCGTTCCCTTTTCATCCAGCATATATCCTAAATATTTAAACTCAGTCACTTGTTCCAGCTGCTCACCAACATAACTTCACACCGAGAGCTGTCTCACCACAACCATAACCTTACTCTTATCTACGTTTACTTTCAAACCCCTCTTTTACACAACCTGCCAAATCTCTCTACCAATCTCTCAAACTTTTCTCAGATTCACCACACAAAACCAAATCATCCGCATATAAAATAGGTAGGGCACCCTCCACTCACCTCCATTCTAACATCATTTCCTGCCATCCCCATCTCTAATTCTTTCATAACCCCATCTATATACAAATTGAATAACCAAGGGGACATACCACATCCCTTCCTCACTCCGTTATTTAAATTAAACCAATCATTTTCAACTCCATCTATTCTTACACACGCTTCACTATCGTCATACATACTTTTGATTCCATTCAGAATCCTACCACCACCACCACCACCACCATATATCACTAACACATGACATAGAGCTTCCCGATTGATGCTATCATGCGCTTGTGGCAAATCCATAAAACCTAAAGACAAATTATGCTTCTACTCCCGCATTTTCTCAATCATTTGTTTCAATGTAAAGATTTGATCCACACATACTCCACCACTCCTAAACGCACATTGTTCTTCACCCTTAGTCACTCGACGCACTCTTTCGACTAAAATACCAGCATATATCTATCCCCGCCCCTCGTTCAACTATACTCTCTCTACTCTCTATGTCTCAATACTAGCACTTTCCCTCAGTGTTGGAAGCTCGCACATGTCCAACCTATTCCGGAAAAAGGAAGCCGCTCTGATAATTCTAACTATCGTCCTATAGCTCTCACTTGTATTCTATCTAAGATCTTTGAAACCCTTCTCAACTCTCACTTCTTAGATCATCTGGAAACTCATTTCGATCGCCAGTACGGCTTTCGGCGCTCGAGGTCTACTGGCGATATACTTTCCTATCTAACCGATTTATGGTTTTTCGCTCTTAGGAACTACGGAGAGACTTGTGTGGTGGCGCATGACATATACAAAGCATTTGACAGAGTATGGCACGCGTCACTGCTCTCCAAGCTCCCTTCCTTCTCTTTGCTTATTTATGTCTAGCCTTCTTTCAAATCGCTCAATGTCGGCTGTTGTTGATGGGGCGACTTCTTCTTCTTTTTCTGACAATAGTGGTGTTCCTCAGGGTTCTGTCTTATCTCCTACTTTATTCCTACATTTCATTAATGATCTTCTCACCTGCACCTCTAACTCTATCCACTCATATGCCAATGACTCGACCCTTCATTCTTCAACTCATATCAATTCTGCTCCCTCTTTTACTTCTTTCCGATTCTATTCTCGCTGATCTGGATAGAATTTCCGGATGGGGTGGTCTCAAGCTTGTGAAATTTAATTCTTTAAAAACCCAACTTCTACAAATCTCCTTCTCCAAAACACCTTTTAACTTTCCTATCTCTTTCAACGGTTCTCTCATCTCTCCTGTTGACAATATAAAATCCCTTGTCCTTAACATAAATAAAAAAATGTCTTGGAAACCTCACATCACAAAGGTTGATAGGATTGCCTCAAAGAAACTGGAAGTTTTTAGACTGCGACTTTTTTTCCTCTTCTCAGCTGCTCCAGCTATACAAGGGTCTCAACCCCCCATGTTTGGAGTACTGCTTTGATATCCGGGGTGGGGAGCTCTGGTTTCACCTGGCTTTTGGACAGGGTCGAGTTAAAGGCCAAAAGGTTTATAAACTGTTCTGTACTTTCCAGTTCACTTGACCCTCTATCTTTGCGGTGCGATGTTGGTGCTTTATCTCTATCCTATAGGTACCGCAGCGGCAGGTACTCGAGGGAACTTATCACTCGCGTACCACCACCTTTACGACGCCCTCGTAGCACAAGGTGTGCTGTATCTGCGCACGAGTTTTGTGTTGACATTGGTAACTCCAGGCTACTTCGCTGTGGTGCTTCTTTCTTTCCCACCACCTCTGTTTTGCGGAATTCTCTTCCATCTTCTGTATTTCCTGCTGAATTTAATCTCCTCACATTAAAGCCTGCGTCTGTGCTCATATGCATAATTTGCGCCAGAGGGTAAACCTTTGAGCGTACTACACCTAGTCCTTGAATAGGCCTCTGCCCGTGAGTGGTGGTGACAACCATAAAAGAAATATATATATATATATATATATATATATATATATATATATATATATTATTACCTTAGTTGGTTATATATATATATATGCATATATATATATATATATATATATATATATATATATATATATAGATTTATTATATATATATATATGTAGAAGAAGTATATATATATATATATATATATATATATATATATATATATATATATATATATATATATGGTATATATATATATATATATATATATATATATATATATATATATATATATATTATATATATATATATATATATATAGAAAAGTTATATATATATATATATATATATATATATATATATATTGTCTACATATATATATATATATATATATATATATATATATATATTTAGATTATAATTATGTACTTACCTTATTTGAATATATAATCCATCCTCCTTTCCTTTTTTATGAATTCATTTATAATCCTTTCATAAAAATCTTCTGAATTTCTTAACTTCAAGAGAAGGTTCCTTTCTATTGACATCATTGAAATACTTGACAATCGAGTTTCGCTTGTTGTATTCCTCTGATATACTTTAATTCTTTTCAATGCAGAAAAGCTTCTTTCTACTGTTGCTGTTGTAGATGGTATCGTAGCAATGAGCTGGCAAAGTTTAAAAAATTCATTCATAACTTCATAAAGTTCATTGTCTTGGAAGTGTTTTATTAGTTGTACAATACTTTTATTTCTAAAATCATCCGAAGAATACACAACTATCAATTCGTTCTGCAGTCGAATTTTGTCAAAATGGTTTCCGTAAATTATGCTTAGAGACTCGAAAGGTTTCTTAGGAAAATCTTTTGCGTATTGTTTAAAATTATGACTGTTTAATAGTTCTATTAAAACAAGATCTTCCAGAGATTTAAATCTGACTCTTAGTTGATTCACAACTGTTTGAATGATGTTATTATATAGATTTCTATAGTAATCATGATGTTTTTCTGATGGAAAATTTCCTTTAACATTGTCATATATTTTAGAGAAAAGATCTTGTTTTTCCTCAATCAATTTAGTAGTTTTCCTAACTTCATTAGCACAATAAGTAATATCCAAACTTTTTGACTGAAGGACATTAAATAAAACATCAGTAAAGGAAAATATTTCACTAAATGCTTCGAGCAGAAAAATAAATTTAAAATCACCTAATTTGTGCTTGAATCCAATTGCGGAATTGATAGTTATTCCATCCCATTTCTCTACATTATCAATTATTTCATCAAATAACTCAATCAATAAAGATCTATTTTCTTTGGCAATATGAACTAAGCGAGAACTGTAATTCCATCTAGTTGGTGCGGTTTTTGGAAACCTTCTTTTAACTATATTATCAAGTGCACTTGTCCTTTTAGGCGATTTAGCGAAAAAACTTCCTAAACCACTTAAAACCGTGAAAAATAACTTACATTCCTTAATATTTCCACATGCTTGAGATAAAACTAAATTCAACACATGTGCACAACAATGTACAAAAACTGCAGATGGATACTTTTCCTTTACCTTACTTTGTAAACCATGAAGATGGCCTGACATGGTAGCAGCTCCATCATAGGTTTGAGAAATTAATTTACTTTCACCTTTAATATTTTCTATGCAGCGAAAAACATGTTGAGCTAAAGCATCTGCCGAACGGTCAAGACTTACGTCTGTAAAACCAAGGAATCTTTCTACTATTTCGTTTTCTTTTGTAAGGTATCGTAAAACAGTAGATAACTGTGAAATATTTGATACGTCTGATGTCTCGTCTAAGAGAATTGCAATGAATTTCGCATCAGAAATTTCAGAATGGATTTCCCTAAGAATTACATTTTGAATTGATTCAATTAAATCATTTTGAATTCTGTTCGAAACTCCAGAGAAAATTGTCGCTGTTGATAGGTGATTTGCTAATTTTTCATCATACCGGCTCATCAACTGCAGAAGTTCTACATAATTTCCACGATTATTTGATTCATTTGTTTCATTATGGCCCCTAAAAGATAATTCTTGACAGCCTAGGAATATGACAGCATCTATTAACCTGCGAAGAATTTCTCTATTTCTAGCAACCTTTTCATTGTGTTGTTGGACGTAAAATCTTTTTTGTTCATCCAACATAACATCCACACGTACATTACCAAATGATTTGAGGAATAAATATGACTTTATATGTCGCTG
>JABUQX010015579.1:40000-42500 GCA_015478945.1 Trachelipus rathkii | reverse complement strand
TGTAGGAATGTACAGAACACCTCAAATTACCTTAAATATCAAACACAGTGCTTATGCAACCTCAAAAAGATTACGTATTAAAATAAAATAATCAAAATATTTTACACAAATAAACCATTAAAAATAAATAAATACGATTAAGTACACCAATAAATAGCTCTGATAACTGATTTGTAAGCACAGGTAAAACTACTAATATTGCAGACGACACATATCATAACTGTAAATTTCCATAACAGACGATAAAATAAAATGTGCCACATATAAAGAACCAACAACAGAAGTGCGCTCCAGTGAATCCAAGGACAAAGTCGCACTCCAACTCAAAACATCCCTTTATATACCAAAATATATACACCACGATACATTTCTGACCAATGAAATAGATTTTCATTCAGCAAGCATAAATATGTTCACACCTTTTGTACTAAAACTGCAGGTACCATACATACTACTAATTACAAGCGAAGGCGGGTCAATTTCTCAACGTTTCATTACAGAAAATAAAAAAAACAAACCTCTTTCTAAAATCATACCGAAATGCAACCTCGTTGACAATATTACGCTTCAAACCATTCCTTCAATTTTTAAAATCGAAAAGTGCAAAGCTCTTTTGCCCACGAAAGACAAAAACATATAAACCTTATTATTTATATTTTTCATTTATTTTAAAAGGAAAATATCTTGCAAATTATTTACACTAAAATTGTAGACGTACTATATAATAATAATAATAATAATAATAATAATAATAATAATAATAATAATAATAATAATAATAATAATAATAATAATAATAATAATAATAATAATATCAACGATACTTATTTTGTCTCTTTCCAGTGAAGCTAGAACCAAACATCACAAATATCATTGGTATTACCATCATTATGTACCTTACAAAAAATATATATATATATATATATATATATATATATATATATATATCAGTGGCGTACCTTGAAGATTATAATTGGGTAGGCAGTTATATATATATATATATATATATATATATATATATATATATATATATATATATATATATATATATATATATATATATATATATTTATATATATGTATATATATATGCATTTATATACATATATATATAAATAATATATATATATATATATATATATATATATATATATATATATATATATATATATATATATATATATATATATATATATATAGTTATATATATATAGAGAATATTATACACAGTTATATATATATATATATATATATATATATATATATATATATATTGATAATTAATCTGCAATTGACGCAGGTCTATATTTAAAGATATTGTTTATCCCCTGGAGGCGACACAAATTAAATGATTTATCGAGAAAAAATACTTTTATTTATACACTTGCATTGTTATTATATGAATACAGAGATAATATATATATATATATATATAGTTATATATAGTATATATATATATATATATATATATATTTATATATATATATATATATATATATATATATATATATATATATATATATATATATATATATATATATATATAAATATATATATATATATATTGTTATATATAAATATATATATATATATATATATATATATATATATATATATATATATATATATATATATATATATATATATATATATATATATATATATATATATATATATATATATTTCAGATATATTCTTTAGGGATTGAAAATATAGTCACCATAAGGATAATAAATACTAATTTAAGTCTGATTGAAGAAACAATAATTGATATCTCCAAAGTAGAGTATTTGAATATATATCTTCTGTACTTTAATGTGATAGAAAAGAATTATGCTAATAATTTGTGGACCATTGATGCCCATGTTTATGTGACCAATGATTACACTATATTATCACCCTACTCAGTCATCAGGTAGTATCTATTGTTTTATTTTTTGACTTTCGAAATCAATACGCTCATAATTTATTATAGTCTGGTGTTTTTTTGGTTTATTTTTTTTAATTTATTTATTTTATTTTATTTTTGGAATTTCTTTAATTTTCATTTCGGTTGAGCAGAATATTTCCGTACGTTGAAATTATTTCCATAGAACATAATTCAAAATTTCTAATGGCTTTTAGGGATCTTTTAGGAGATTTATGGGACCCTCATTGTTCAAATTCCCTGTTCACTGAAACATTCGGATTTTTTTAAATTAAATTTGTGTGATTTTGTGCTTTAGACTAAAGCGTTGGATCCATCGATAATATTTCTGTGGAAATAATTAAGAAAATATTAAATACTAATTATTAAATATAAATTAAACTTTGATCAAAACATACTAGTATCTTAAGGTTTATTTTTAATTTTCTTTATGTAAAATTTACGAAATTTTAATATCTTTCAGTTATTGGGATGAGACGTATATATGCGAAACACCGAGGCTATTTGCAGATAAAAAATACTTTACAACGGACACAAATTCGTCAGAAGACCCAGACTACAAAACAGCAATGA
>JABUQX010015579.1:0-32500 GCA_015478945.1 Trachelipus rathkii | reverse complement strand
GTAGTAGCTTAAGGAGCAGCTCTCCCATTTTAAATGAGAGCTGTGACATGGACAGCCAAAGATCTCTTACTGATCCTGTCACTGTAACCCTTGATTGTGAGGAGACGAGGGATCCTGGAAACCAAGGCCAAGAGGGCAACGAGGATGCCGTCAAAGAGTTGAAAAGCTATTTGCTCACTCTTGAGAGGTAAGAAACTCGCCTCCATGCTATAGTAAAGACTAAAGACTAAAGACTAAAGAGCATAGTAAAGAGTAAAGACTATAAAGTAACCAAATTAAATCTTTAAATAAAATCTAGTAAATTAACTTTTTTTGAATTTTTTCATGATTGAACATTTAAATATGAAATTACAATAGTCAAATTCAAAAAAATTAAAAACTTCTATTTATTTCAGTTTCTTCATCTTTGAAAAATTTTTGAGGACTGATGAGAAAGTTGATGGGGTGTCTCTTAGGAAGATTCACACTGGTGTTGCCAAGTGTAAACATCCTGCCTGCAAAGGGAAGAAGGGGCTTTCCTACAGCACCCAGACAAGGTCCCACCTCAAGCAGCATTACAAGCATGTAAGTTTAAATAATTATTAATTAAATAATTTAGATAAGATCACAACAACTAACTGGTGTTGCTAGTTAATTAGTTATCAAGATTTAAACACTCTTGTATAAAGTCTTGATACTTTATACAAATGTTATCAAAGAAAATTAAAAAATTTGTAATTAAAGTTTGTATTATTTTTATATACCAGATGCACAATGACCTTCTCCCTCACCTCTCTGCAGCCATTGAAGGGCTTAGCAAGCGCGGTCGCTCCAGTTCAAGGGAGAGTGAGTCTCGCAAGCGTCAGATGTCTCTGGATGAGAGCTTCAGGTCAAAGTTCAGCCAGCAGAGAGCAAGACAAGGTTACACCAGGTGAAAAAATTCAGAAACATAATATTAGTTATTTTAATTGAACTCAATTTTTTTTAAATAGGTATATGAGCGACTTAGCGTCTTCACGTTTTAAAAATATTTTTATTAAAAATTTAAAATATATTGATTTATTAACTTAATTACTTTTTCATCATTAGGTGGTTCATTCATTCAATGATGCCACTGGATTTAGCTGATGATCCTTACACGAAGGAGATGTTTTACCTCATTAATCCCGAGTTTCATCCCACCTCAAGGAGGACTTTGAGCAGGGATATTGAAAAGCTGATGCAAAAGGGGAAGACTCGACTGATAAACAACCTCTTCCACCAGAAGTGGGTGGCCACTACAGCCGACAGTTGGACCGCCCACAATAGGTCCTTCTTGGGAATGACAGTCCACTGGATTGACAGGGTCAACCTCAAAAGGTGCCATGCAACTTTGGCGGTCAGGGAGGTGAAGGTAAGAAAATTAAAAAGTTAAATTTTGTCATTTTATACCTTAGTCTCATAACCATAAGAACATATGAGGTGTAAATATTATTTAATTTACAGACTAAAACAATAAAATTATTGTCTTTAGGAAAGGCAAACTCACCAGTTACTGGGGAAACTAATCACAGAGATTCATCATGAGTTTAGCATCCACGGTAAGGTGAAGGCCACCACTACGGACAATGGCACCAACTACGTGGCAGCCTTCAACGCCTTTGGTGAGTCCAACCAGGACCAGGAGAACCTTCCTATGGACCCTGATTATCCTGACTTGGAGATTGTGGATCTCCAGGAGCTCCTGAGGGCTGAGGGTGACAACCCAAGTCTGCCGCCTCAACACCGCTGCAGGTACTTAGAATTCGCGAAAACTAGTGCTAAATGCTACTAATATATATTAATAATATTATTAAGTAATAAGTATTAACAAATAAAGATTTGTCATTTAAGATTTAACTAATAATCTTTGAATTTCTTGAATTAAATATCTTATTGTTTCAGTGCTCACACACTCAATCTGTTGGCGACAACAGATGTGAGTGATATACAGGGCTGGAGCAAGGGGGGCTCACAGTGGAGGAGGACCATAGCTAAGATCCAGGCCCTGTGGAACCTTCAGAACAGGGCCCCAGTGGTGGCCAACCAGATCAAGATTGTCGCCAAAAGAAAACTGAAGACTCCTGTGGTGACAAGGTAGTAGTAGTTACTATTAAAAAAAGAAATTTAGCGTAAGAAATTGTTGCCGATTAATTATAGACAAGTTCATTTTATAAGTTTTTGATATTTTATATAAAGTTATATTTATTTCTGCAGATGGAACTCCCTATATGATAGTGTGATGGTCCTTCTGGAGGTTTTAAGGGTCGAAAACCAAATGGATGCCATAAACACCATCCTCATCAAGCAGCCCAAGGGAGGTTCCCCTCTCACAGAGGTAGACGTCGAGGTAAATATAAAGTATTTTTAAAGTAGCAATTGCTCTTTTAATATTTTTATTTATAATTTAATAAATTTATTAAATTATAAATCTCCTCACAAACCCAAACCCCCTCCATTAATCCCTGTTCTGTACCTGTACCATCGCTCTTGCTTGCCCAACACTCATATCGCTACTTCGTAAACAATCTCTAACTGAATATATCCACCTTTTTTTCCGGTCGTCCGACAGGCAAAACACTCTCACATGTGCTCTTATACACTTTCTTAACCAATATGGTGTTCTCCACCTTCTCCACATGTCCAAACCATCTTACAAAATCCTCATCAAATTTGGCAGTCTTTTCCCTTACCCGCAAGACACGCTTCCATGATAAACTCGTTCCTCATCTTATCCAATCTCCTAACTGCCAAGAACGCCCTCAGATTGTCCATCTGTACAACCCTCACTCTTGATCTATTCGCCCTATTCCATACAGATACCTCGCTCTCGTGCTCCCGTATTTTTATTAATAATCAATTATGCTTACGTAACTAAGCAATATATTAATTTTCACTCTTTCAGGTCATGAACGAGTACACATTGGTCATGCAGCCTGTGGCGCAGTGTCTTGATATGCTTCAGGGGGAGAAAAGGGCATACATGGGCACCCTCCTACCCCAACTTTGGTTGATGAAGACCAGCCTTGAGGAGAAGAGTGAAAATATTCATCTTGTGTATGCAAGGCCACTAGTACAGGCCCTCCTCAGTGGCTATGAAAAGAGGTTTGGCCACCTCTTTCAGAATAGGGATCTCCTTATGGCCACTGCCCTTCACCCCTCCTTCACCCTTAAGGCCCTAGAAAGCATTGCACCTGACATGGTGGAGGAGATCGGGGACAGGATTACCCGGAAGATAGGGGACTCCATCAAACCCACTGAGAAACAGCAGCAGCGTCAGCTTGGCCAGCCAACAGAAAAAGAACCCCACAATTCAGACGCACTCCTATTCAGTAAATTGTTTTCTAGAGTATTGGTACGCAGAGCAAGCCAGCAACAGGATGTGGAAATCGTCATACGAAAGTCCATGGAGGAGTGGGTGCCCTCTCAAGAAGATCCGAGCTGTTCCTGTTTCCCCAACCAGCATAGGGAGATATGGATAGATCTATTTATAAAATATAATACCCCCATTCCTAGTTCAGCAGCTGTGGAGAGGTGCTTCAGCGCGGGTGGGGACATCCTCAGGGCCAAGAGATCGTCCTTGAAGGAGGAAAGGTTTGAGGACCTTCTTTTCCTCAAAGGAAATATGGACCTCCTGCAGGAAGTGATTAGCCAGGAGGACATGGAGGAGGAAGAGGACCTATAGCTATGAAAGTATTTAACTATTTATGTAGTTAACATTTAATAAAAAAATTAAATAAATCTGTTTTACTATCTTATAAAAGGTTTAAAATGTAAAGGCATGCTTTCGTTATCGCGCAAAAGTTTACTTTGTAATTTAACGGTATCGCCGTAGGATAGCCGAATAGCCGCATAGTTAATGCCGCACTGAGGTTTTCAAAAATGCAGTCGGATAGCCGACGACGCACTAGTTAGGTGGCAAAGCCGAATATCCGATGACGGACCTCGAAAAATTATAGCCGCGCCCAGCTCTGCTAGTGAGGATATAGTCAACCACCTTATAAGGCTAGCGTACAACTTGAACCTCCTAAGTTTCCTGATCACAAACTGGTATATTAATGAAAATTAATTTAGGTTAAGTTAGGTTAAGTCAGGTTAAGTTAGGTTAGGTTAAGTTAGGTACCTCGGTAGTCACAGTACAGTTTCTACAAATTTGCCATAATAATAATAATAATAATAATAATAATCTATTCAGTTTTTAAAGCTTATTATATGTAAAGTCGTTTCGTCCCCCCCTCTGTCCCCCATCGGCTCGAGCCCCCTAAAAATTGAAGTTCAAGGAAATATATTTCCATTAGGGGGCTCGAGCCGATGGGGGACAGAGGGGGGGACGAAGTCCCCCCCGTCGTCCACCTAGAGGCCGAGAGACCCCGACTCCTGATATCTATGCGGTCTACTCTAGGGTATTCGTTAGTTTTAAATTATAAAAAGACTGTATATAAATATATATATATATATATATATATATATATTATATATATATATATAATTACTATATAATATATATTATATATTATATATTATAATAATATATATATATATATTATATATATATATATTATAAAAGGATGTACATAAAACATTATACGTAATTATCCAAAAATATTCACTTTTTTAAAAAATATTTAATATAAAAGTGATTGTTAAAAAATTATTTAAAATATTCGAAACTTTGATATGTCCTTACCACTTTAAATGTCATTGGTTTAGTATCATTACTAGCATATATTTTAAAAAAAAAAAAAAAAAAAAAAACTGAACTGGTATCCTTCAACTTTCTCAATCCTTATATATTTTTGAATCATGTCCGTCAACACTTAAATTCATTGTTAGTATCATATACTGGCAATATATTGAAAAAAAAAAAAAATCAAAACTGACGGAGTAAATGCTGGAACGATTTATGCATGTCTCTAGCAACATTTTAGTACGTTTTATGTTCAGAAATTGCAGCGTTTTTTTTTTTTTTTTTTTTTTGTTAAACACCTGAGTGAAATAAATAATGAATATAAAAGTAAATTACATTATATATATACTTTAAGTAAAGGTTATGTTTTTAATATTTTAGAGGTGTGAAGCTGCTTAATATTAAAGTTTCAAATTGATTTTTAAGCATTTTCACTTCAATTTTATGAAATGTGTTCGAATTTATACAATCGATATGTATATGAAGGTGGAAGCTGATAATCAACATGATTCCTATATATATATATATATTATTAAATATATATAATATATATATATATATATATATATATTATATATAATATATATATATATATATATATATATATATATATATATATATATATATATATATATATATATTTTTTTTTTAGTCTAAAGTGTGTGTAGGAATAAATAGAGTCGAAAGTGATTGGTTTAATATTAATAGTGGAGTGAGACAGGGATGTGTTATGTCTCCTTGGTTATTCAATTTGTATATGGATGGGGTTATGAAAGCATTAAAGGTGGGGTGGCAGGGGATTGGTGTAGAATGATGGAGAATTGGAAGAGAAGTGGAGGGTGCCCTCCTATAAATGCTGTGATTTGATGTTTTGTGTTGTGAAATCTGAAGAGAGTTTGAAAGAATTGATAGAGAGATTTGGCAGGGTGTGTAAAGGGAAGAGTTTAAAAATAAACGTAGATAAGAGTAAGGTTATGGTTGTGAGTTGAGGACAGCCCTCGGTGTGAAGTTATGTTAGATTGGTGAGCAGCTGAACAAGTGTCTGAGTTTAAAATATTTAGGATATATGTTGGATGAAAAGGGAACGGATGATGCAGAATGTAGTAGGAAAGATGTGAATGGCAGGAAGGTGGCTGGGGCAATTAAATAGTTGGTAGATGTAAAGGGACTAAGTCTTGAGTGCGCTAGGGGCTTACATGAGGGTATGTTGTTACCTGTGTTAATGTATAGCAATGAGACTATGGTCTGGAATAAGAGGTATTGATCTAAAGTTCAAGGTTCAGATGGACAATCTTTAGGGGCGTGTCTTAGGTGTGAGAAGAAGTGATAAAATGAGGAATGAACGTATTAGAGAGTTGTGTGGTGTGAAAAAAGGAATAAATGAGAGAATAAATGAAAGTACGATGAGATGGTTTGGTCATGTGGAAAGGTTGGTTAAGCGAATGTATAGTGGTGAGTGTGCTGGGAATCGGCCAGTTGGGAGACGGAGAAAAAGTGGATTGAGCCAGTAATGAAAGGCCTGGAGGAGAGAAATGTGAGTTTGTTAGAGGTAAGAAGAAAGGTGCATAACAGGAGTGAATAGCGGGGTTTTGTGAGGGTGTATGGTTGTGGCCCACCTGGGCCAAGGGATGAACCCCACATTGACGAGATGCCATAGTGAGGGTCCGTCTCGATCCCGTGAAGCTCTAGGGTGAATTTTCTGACTGCGACGAGTTTTCACTAAAAGGTATAAAGGGGGCGGTAAGGCTGGGCTTTCTTTTCGACTTGTTTCATATTCTTCTACTACTTTTCTGTTTCCTGTGCATGTCATGCACCTCACCCCAGTATTGGGAAGAGGAGATGAATGATGGATATATATATATATATATATATATATATATATATATATATATATTATATATATATACTATATATATATATAAATATGTATATATATATATATACTATTAAATTATAATATATATATTATATATTTATAAGATATATATATATATTATATATATATATATATGTTATATATTATATATATATATATATATAATATATTATATATATATATATATATATATATATATATATATATATATATTCTTTTGTAATATAACACCTATATAGAGAAGAGATAAAGATATATATATATATATATAATATATATTATTTCTCAGCTTGAAGAATTGGTCGGGAAAATAAGAACTACAAATAAATGTGTGAAATTCGCAAAAGTGTAAGTTTTATTAAGGATATATATATATCATATATATATTATATATATTATATCTATATATATATAATATATATATATATATATATATATAAATATATATATATATATATATATTATATATAATATTATATATATATATTATATATATATATATAATATATATATATATATATATATATATATATATATATATATATATAGCTGAGCACCGTTAATCAACAAGCTAACGTCGTTAATCCGTTAAAGGAAATGTTAACGACTTTAACCGTTTATTCGTGAATTCGCAAAGAAATAAACGCCTTTATGTCGTTAATCGCTAACGTTAATTATATATATTTTTGTTTATAAAATCACCTATTAAAGAAGCCCAACACCTAATTGATTCTTTAACGCGTTTATTTTCATTAGTTTAAAAATGTGGATTTGTAACTTCTGAAAAGTTAAAAATGTGATACCATAGCTTCAGCTTCTTCATGGAATTATTTATTCTTAGAACCAAGAAATAGTGTAAAAAAATCAATGGAACATTAGATACTAAAAGGCAAAAGCAGCAGAGTGAACAAATTTATTACTATTTAATGTTATATATATATATATATATATATATATATATATATATATATATAATATATATATATATATATATATATATATATATATATATATATATATATATATATATATATATATATATATATATATAGGCAAATATACTCGTAATTTAATTATTCCTCTACATGTGGCCCCTCATGAACATTAATAAATTAAAATTTTCATCAGACTTGGATGATTTCTTGGCTCTCAAGTTATCACTCCCCATAGAGAACAAACGTTCCACTTTAGCGCTGGAGGGAATGGCTGTGTTGTACTTTATAAACAAGTCCACAAATATCTGTTCACCCAAGAAGGGAGTATCGGTTAGCAAGTCCTTGAAAATGGTCTCTAGCCAGGTCTTAACCAATTCTTGGGCCTTTCCCTTGAGTGTCCTTTGGCTTCTGTTACTCTTTTGTCTCTGCGTAACAGCCTGAAAAAAAAGTCATATTCCACTTCATCGTTATTGCTGTCTCAACTGTTGCTTCCCAAATCAGCTTCGTCAAAATGTTTCCTAAGGGCCTCCTCAACTTTATTTTCCATACTTTTTCTCACCTTTGCTACCCTGTTGATATCATAATTTTCCAACCAGATTTTTTTTACAAAATTTTTTTAAATTTTCGATTATCGGACTTGCGTTAGCGACGAGAAAATGTAAAAGCGTTAATAAGTCTGGTAATGATTTTTATTAACGACAACGTTAATCGTTAATGGAAAATTAAAAGCCGTAAATTAACGAGTTTATGCCCAGATATATATATATATAGTTAGTATAAAAAATATATATATATATATATATATATATATATATATATATATATATATATATATATATATATATATATATATATATATATATATATATATATATATATATATATATATATATATATATATATATATATATATAGGTAGAGTATAGTAGCACGTATATTCGCAGCGATGAAATTACCTCCCATTTGGCTTATGGTATGTTGGGTCTCCCATGACATTCAAGTGCCTAATGGTTCGCCTTGCTGTTTCGCGTTCAAATCCACACTCATCCACTAGACAACATCTTACAGACACCACCTTTATCCACATATCATATACACATACTTATATCCACACCCCTCTTCTAGACAACATCTTACAGACATTCCTATCCCTTATATCCCTATGTGTGGGGGTGAAAGAATTGCCCACATCGTATGTCCTGCTTGTCGTAGAAGGTGACTAAAGGGACGGTTGTAGTTGGGTTTGCTGCCCACTACTACTTATCTTTTTCCAGTAATGGTAATGCATGCCTCGGAGAAGGTTGTGATCGCCGTAAACGTCCTTCTATCTTTCGGCGAAAATGTATGAATCGTATGGGTACATGGAATGTCAGAAGAATAAAAGTTGAGGAGAAAAGGAGTGAGGTGATGGATGTATTTAGAAAGGGCAAATTTGATTTGCTTGTTGTGACTGAAACAAAGATGAAAGGAACCTGTGAAAATGAGTGGTGTGGCGTGAAATGTGTTTGTGTTGGTGTGGAAAGGAATGAGAGGGGGAGAGAAGGAGTGTCAATTCTGATGAGTGACTTGTGACACAGAGTTATGGTAGATTTTGTGTGTGTGTATACTAGAATTCTAATGGTTAAAGTTTGAAAAGGGCAAGGTATGTGTCGTTGTGACATATGGTCCATTTGAGGGTAATGTTGAAGAGAGTGCGATTTTCTGGGATAATCTGAATGATGTTTTGGATGGGGTGAGTAGGAGTTTCAGATTGATTGTGTTGGGTGACCTAAATGCTTGGATAGGTGATCAAAAAAGGAATAGTATAACAGGTGGCTTTGAGTGTCGAGAGAAAATGAGAATGGTAGGAAGGTGATTGATTTCTGTGAGGAGAGAGGTATATGTGTAAGTAATACTTTCTTTAAACACAAGAGTATTCATAAGTATACTAGAGTTGGTGTAGGTAGGGAAGGTATCGAAGTGAAAAATATGATTGATTTTATGTTGGTGAAGAAGGAGATGTTGAAGTATGTATTGGATGTTAAATCAGTGAGGGGGTTAGGAATGGGATTATCGGATCATTATGTTGTATTATGTAAAATTAAGTTAGTAGGGGCTTGGATGGTGAGGAAGGTGATAAGGAAGAAAGTGGGTAGAATTAAGAGAGAGAAGTTAAGTAAACAAGGTAATATGGATAAGTATTTAAGAGCGCTTGCAAGTAAATCAGTTGAATGTGAACAAGTTGAAACTGAACAAATCTGGAAGCAAAGGAAGGAAGCGGTTGTTAGCAGTGCAGAAGAAGTGTGGGGATGTGCTAAAGTAGGGAGTAAGAACGTTAACAGTGAGTGGTAGAATGAAGAGGTGATGAAAGCGGTTAAAAGTAAAAAGAAGCGTGGTTGAATGTACTAAAAGCCAATGATGAGGTTTCAAAAGAAAGATGTTTGGAATTATATAAGGAGGAAAGAAGTAATACTAAAAGATGCATACGTGGGAGGAGTAAAAAAAGTGATAAATGAACAGTTTGGAAGGAGGATGAATGTGGACCTACAAGAAAATAAGAAGCTCTTCTGGAAGGAAGCGCGAAAGGTTAAGAATGAGAATAAAGGGAATCTGCTTAAAATAATGAATAGGGATGGTGCTTTCGTAACTGATGAAAAGGATGTGAGGGAAGTGTGGAATTAACACTTCGGATATCTGCATAACATTGGCAGTAATAAAGAGGTGATAGTGAATTTGTGTGGGTTTGATGGTGCAAGAAGGAATAGGCATTTTGGGGAAGAGGTCATTAGTAAGGAGCAGGTAATGGGTAGAGTGAGAAAGTTGAAGAATGGTAAATCTGCATGTGTAGATGAAATTACTGGTGAAATGATCAAGAACGGAGGAGAGATGGTAATTGATTAGATTTGGAAGTTGTAAAACAAAGCGTTTATGGAGGGTATAGTACCGCTGGATTGGAGGAAAGCAGTAACAGTACCCTCATATAAGGGTAAGGGAGATAAGGGGAACCGTAAGAATGTATAGCGAATGTATAGTGGTGAGTGTGCTCTGAATCGACCTGCTGGGATACCGAAGAAAATGTGGATTGAGTCAGTAAAGGAATGCCTGGAGGAGAGAAATGAAAGTTTGGCAGAGGCGAGAAGAAGGGTGCATAATAGGATTGAATGGAGGGGTTTTGTAAGGGGATATGGTTGTGGCCCACCTGGAACAAGAGATGAACCCCACATTGACGATATGCCATAGTGAAGCCCTAGGATGGATTTTCTGACTGCGACGAGTTCTCACTAAAAAGTATAAAGGGGCGGTAAGGCTGGGCTTTCTTTTCGACTTGCGTCATATTCTTCTGCTACTTTTCTGTTTCCAGTGCATGTCACGCACCTTACCCCTAGTCTTGGGGAAAGAAGGTGGGTGATGATGATGATTTAAAAATGAACAATATTGTATATATATATATATATATATATATATATATATATATATATATATATATATATATATATATATATATATATATATATATATATATATATATATATATATATATATATATATAATTATATATATAGATAATATATAGCTAGTATATATATCTATATATGTGTATATATATATATATATATATATATATATATATATATATATATATATTAATGTATTAATTAATACTGCGGTAAATATTGAGAGAGCGAGAAAAAAAATCGAAGCTTTTTAAAACTTTGTCTTTACAGGATCAACATCAGACGGCACCATTTTGGAAGAGAATTTAAACAATCGTTGTTTAAGATTTCGAGAATTCACTTCCTGAGTCAAGACAAAGGATTTACATATGATAAATAATAATAACTAATAATAATAATAATAATAATAATAACAATAATACATACACACACACGATAATATTGGTTAATAATAATACATTACATACAATACAATACACACACACACACATAAATATATATATAATAATAATAATAATAATAATAATCATTATTAGAAGCATTTCGTATTTAATAATAACAATAATAATAATATTATGAATTAATAAGATTATCATTATTATTAAATAAATGGTTAATTAAACAGGCAATACAAAATTGCTGACGAACTTTGTAAACGTGGGCGAACAAATTTCAAGAAACCAGACTTCTATCCAAACTACATATGATATCTTACTATCACAATGTGGTCGCGTTTTTCCTTTTTATATATCACTGACTCAATGGTTAATACAGTAATAATAGCTTGACTGCATGGCGAAAAATTTGTTATTAATTCAGTACGTGTTCAATGATTTATTTTTTATTGCAATTTTCCCCACATGTTAATAATATATTTGAAAGAATGATATTCAATCTGTTAACCCAATATCTTGATAGAAACAATATTTTCTGATTCAATTTACTTTTCTGAAAGGACGTTCAACATCCAATGCCCTAATTTGCTTACCGAAAAAAATTTAGAAAAACATAGAAATAAAAATGATTATTATTATTATTAGACTTTACAGCAGTTTTGGATTTGATTAATCAGGACGAATAAAATGGGCGTGGAGAGGAGAAACTTGCAATAGTTTAGAATTTATTTAAGGTGAAGTATGTGTAATTTGAGAAATACATGTAAATACACATCAAACTATAACAGGAATGTTTCACTTTCAATGGTTCATATTCTCAGACCTTTTCGTTACGCTGCATTAATAAGTACTTATTTAATTCACATCGCTCTTCTCTAAATCTCTTTGTAGACTTGGTAGTTCCCATATTACTAAACATAAAAATACTGATTAACTCTTCCAGAAAGATGTAGATAACTTAATGGAAATTAAGAATTGAATAGATGAGCAAATAAATCCTATAAATTTACAAACAATTCGTAAATTTTTATGAGCAACATTTCCAAAGAAGATCATCTCAATATCAATATTAACGAAGTCAAATCACAAAGAATTTCAAATGCTAAAATACTCGATGTAATAATTGATGGAAATTTAACCCTTAAAGAAGATAATAACAATATAGTTTGCTAGATTAGATTGGCTAATAAAATTAAAACATCCGTTCCTTTATTTACACTTAAGAAATACATTCCCAACAAATATACTTTCATCCAATATTCGGTAATGAAAATAAATCGGTAATCAATTCTGTAATTATAATGCAAAAGGGATCTTTTCGTCTGATCGGCATTACGAGGAACTTTTATAGACATGCGCAACCATTGTTTAACTAAAAATATTGCAGTTTAGAGACCTCAATTTATCATTATTAAAGGAACTTCAAAAATCATCAATAATTAAGCTTCAGCGTCTTATATCCAAAGAAAGAAATTAAATAGATCTATGAAATGAGAGTCAAACATATATAAAGGCCACAATTAATCGACAAAAAAGCTACACAAAGCGTCAATTTTAGATCTGCCAAGTTTAATAACTCCATACCACAAGAAATTAAAAATAAAACTACATCAGGTCGTTTAAAAAAAAAAGCAAACAAAACTAGTTCATTATTATTATTATTATTATTATTATTATTATTATTATTATTATTATTATTATTATTATTATTATTATTATTATTTCAATTATTATTATTATTATTATTATCATTATTATTATTATTATTATTATTATTATTATTATTATTATTATTATTATTATTATTATTATTATTATTATTATTATTATTATTATTATTATTATTATTATTATTATTATTATTATTATTATCATTATCATTATCATTATCATTATTATTATTATTATTATTATTATTATTATTATTATTATTATTATTATTATTATTATTATTATTATTACATTATTATTATTATTATTATTATTATTATTATTATTATTATTAATATTTCTGTTATTGCTGTATAAGCATTTTTATTCTAATTTTTATTTAAAACTTTTCCTTGCTGTTGTTATTATCGTGTTCATTGTAATGGTAATGACTATTAATGTTATTGTTATTATTGACTGTAATGTTAGATTTGTTATTAATAATTTTAATGTTAGTGATTACTGATGATGTTATTAGTTATAATTGTAATAATACTATTAAAATTAGTACTCATCTATGATTAATACTTTGATTATTATTATTATTATTATTTATTATTATTATTATTATTATTATTATTATTATTATTATTATTATTATTATTATTATTATTATTATTATTATTATTATTATTATTATTATTATTATTATTAATACCCCCTTGTCTAGGAGACTGGGCTCCTACACTACGGTATCTGTTGAGAGTTACCTTCAAATTTTTTTTCTCCATTTCCAGATATCACTCTCACCGTTATTATAGTTTATTTTTTCTTATAGCAGTTGTTATTATTATTTTCGTCTTCATTATTATGTTTGAATGTTAATTGATTTATTATCTACTGTTATTACTGCATATATATTTGTAATTACCTAATTTGCCGTTCCACATCCCCAGTTATTTTCCCTTCTTCCCTTACGTACTACCATACGTACTCCTTTTCCTCTCTTATGGAAGTTTTCATCCCCGTTCCCTCCCAAACCTAATAGCTATCGAGCTTGCTGTTTCTGTGTTGATCTTGTGCCTATTTTGACTTTTTTCCCTGTGGCTGAGGGTAAATGTTCCAAAATTGGTTGGTTCCGCCCCTGCTCCGGGCCGCCTATTGTAGGGTACCCGGAACCTTGGCTAGCTTCACTGAGGAGGGTGTCCCACACTTGCATATTAAATCTCTTTGGCTCCGCGTACCATAACGTGTGGTGAACGGTCTTAATTTGTCATTTTGAGCCAGACGCTTGAGTTCCTCGATTTTCCGAGGCAATACCCATAGCTCATCCCATCGGGTGATGCGTTTCGACAGGGGAGGCTTGAGATCTTGATGCGTGGTAATTGAAGTTTCTCGGCCACGCTACCAAGATATGTTATTTATATTGTTCATTAGTTTTATTGATATTTTTGCCAATATATTGCAGTGTTGATGAAAGTAGATTTTTTCTATGGTTCGTTCAAATTTAAACACACCGTTTTAAAGGAAAGGCGAAGACCGTCTATTGGTGGGCTTCTAACCTGCCCCTCCTCGTAAACCTCTTGGCTTGGACCTGACAGGAGCTCTTGAGCCCCTGTAAATATATGGGGACTGAACTCATTCTGGGTCTGCCGCTCCCCATCTTAGGCCAGGACACTCTGACTGGAGACATCTCTGCACTAAGCAAAGGCGCGGAGTCGACCTTCCACTCTACCAGCTGCCTCCTCTCATTGAGAGACCAAGTTGCTCAGTCTACTAAGATTTTTAAATCTCCGCGTTCTGCCGTCCTCAGCCCGCTACACTTTGGTTCTCGGATCCACCTCCTGGAGTTCCGATTGGTGCTGGAGTCCCACTTTACTTCTTCCTCAGTTCTCCAACATCACAGCACCTAACAACTCGCAGGCTTCTTGTCCTGAGTGAGGCATTGGAAAGTGTCCTCGGTACCACTGATCCAGAAGTGATATCGATGCGATATGGTTCCCTCATGCTGCAAAGCTCAACCCTTGAAAATTTCTTTCCTTGGTAATATTCCTGTCCTCTCCATCCCGGATGGGGTTCGTAATACCTTAAAGGGCACGATCTTTGCTGCTGAGGTTTAACATGAAAAAACTGATGCCAACTTAGCCCATCTGTAAAGGAAATACATGGGTGTTACTAATATGTATAGTTTTCCCAACTTAAAAGTGCTCCTTCAAAGCTAATTCCCAGGCTGCTAGTTACATTTAATACGCCGTTTCCCTATACTAAGGCAAAGATAGGATTCACCATTTATGATGTACGTTCGTACATCCCACGTCCAAGAAGATGTTTCAAGTGCCAGAAATTTGGACCCCCCAAAATATTGCCGTTCCCCTAATCCTATCTGCCCATGCTGCAGCGGTGATCATCTCACCCCCTGAGATACTCCCCCATGCTATCCTAACTGCAAAGGTAGTCATTCTGCCTCTTTCATCCAGTTCCCTTCTTTCAAACACGAACAACAGATTCAGGAGTTATGCACTCTACTCAAGCTCGACCGACAAGAGGCAACAAAATGATCTCCCCTTGGCAACAACCCTCCCACCTACACCAAGAAGGCTGGCTTACTCTCAACATGCATTCTATGCTCGCCTTTCACTCGAAGACTCTCCACGTCGTTTCGCCTACCATATCTCACACCCTACTTTGGAATTGAAATCTACCAAGAGTCGAGTACAACTTCTTCAAGAATAAATTGCCCTACAGCAGCCTATCCCACCATGGCTCGCCCTCATGCCAGACATGAATTCCCGGAACTGACCACTTTGATCCACAGAGTGTGTCAGATCGACATCTATGCACCATCTATTGGCACGCCAATCCGATAAGATGCTGAATCCCCTTGACTCTAGTAGTTCTCCTCGATTACTACCACTCATGATACATCCTCTCCTCCCACTGTCAAACGCCTCTTCCGCAAAAGATCGGCACCGTTCTTCCTCGGGAAATATTCTGATCACTCTCCTGCCCGTCAAAGCTTATATGAGGAAGGATCCTCCCCTATCTCGACGACCTCATTCCCCTCAATATAGGGCTTCCGACTTCTGGAGAAGCTTCGTATCCAAACCATCTGACAGCCCTAGAGATTCTTCAAAACTTGCTTGTTTTTCTCTGCGCTCCAGAGCCAGGAAGGAAACCAACGTTATATCTCTCGCACCTTATTCTATCTACTCTGAATCATGTTCAGAGTCTTGCATGGATATAAAAGTTGATTCATCTTCCCCTGAATACCCCCTCCAGAGAGCGGGAAAACTTGACAACAAACGCACTATAGAATGACCTTTTGCATGACATAGCATCGATCCCCGATATCAAGGACATTACTCAAGTTACTGAAACCTGTCCCATTCCTACAGGGGTACCAACTGTCCCACTGAATTTTCATCCCTGGCGTGCACAGTTCGACTCTGGTCTCTGAAGGGACTCCCACCAATATTGGGGGCACGGATGAAGAGTGATATCTCTAACAGGATTCAGCATGCTTCACACTCTACTTTGTCCTTTGTTCTTCCCAGGAAACCTGGATCTACTTTGGATGTGGAAGCCTTTCTCTCCAACATATTTGGGAAGATTCAGCCTTCATGATCCTCCTCTTACCGCTGGATTCGAGACTATTTCAGGCGGGCAACTGTGGATTTCACGTTTCTGTCGAGATAAGGATGCGAAACATACCACCGATGAACATTATTTTACGACTTTGGTTACCAATATGACACATTTCTTATAATGCAACTGCCGTAGCTATTTCGGCAACTTAGAAGAGTTAACCAGATTGGTAGAACCTTACCATCCTCAGGCGATTTGCCTTCAAGAGATGCAACTCCGTGGCAGAAATTTTAAACAGCCTTCGGGTTATAGGAATCCTCTTCTCTCCATCTTGGAGCTAATGAGTGAGGGAGAGCAGGGATTCTCTTCTATGAATCGATTCCATTTTCCCTCCTTACTCTTCGAACCTTCATGCTGTAGCAGCTCAATTTTATATGGTCTTTACCTTGACGTTATGTTTCATCTGCCTAGCTCCTAGTTGTCCTTACGTTAAGGCCGATCTAACCAATTTCTTTGAGTAACTCCCACAGCCCTTCCTCGGTTTGGGGTATTTCAACTTACGTCACCCATTGTGGGGGAAACTCTGTAACTTGTCCAAAAGCAGATTGGCTGATCGACTGCATTCAGTAGTTCTCTCGGATGCCTGAACACCGGACTCCTAATACATGAACGCTTAAACACTTGTTCTTAGACTTGCGTTGATATCACCTTATGCTCCACTTCCATCTTGGGCAGATATGCCTCTGCAGATGTGACCATTATCCAGTTATTTTTACCTTACTGAGTCCTGGCCCATCGCAGTCTTTATGGGCGACGTGGGGATATGACCGAGCGGATTGGACCTTGATCCGGCAGTTTACAGCTATATATCTATTTCCCGCACTGAAATCTTTCCTACACCTGTTGAAGCTTTCCAATTCTTCATGGACACAACACTTCGGGCAACCGAGAAGAGTGCCTCTAGTTAGCGGCGGTGCTTTCGTTTCGTTCTGCAACACCATGGTAATCCTGGGATTGTGACCAAGCCAACCGTTAAAGATGGAAATTTTACAGGTCTTACAAACATCACCAAACTAGGTCCAGCCTTATGCTATTTTAGGCCGCTGCAGCACGCTCTTGGATCAATCGGAGAACCAGATGGCAGTAATTTCGCAAGTATGTTTCCACTGTTGACTCTTTCACATCTTTGCACTTCAAAAATCTCCCACAAGCACCGCCAATTGTTCTCATACACGGACCTGATATTTGCGGTCATTAATTACCCTACCAGGTGCAGTGGCTGACTAATTAGATTATCACTTTGTAACTTCCTCTAGTTCTTCCAGATACCAGGAACCGTTCCGCTCTGCTCGCCATTTGGCTCGATATCCGAACTTCTCAGAATCCTCTAGTGAAAACCATCATTACAACCACCTTTTCACTGAGGCAGAATTTGGCGAGTCCATCGGAGAGTGCAAGGATGGAGCGCTGGGGCCGGATGGCGTATCTTACCAAATGATACGCCACCTACACCCATCTGCCTCAACGTTTCTTTTCACCTTGTACAACTGCATCTGGGTGGAAGGTATCTTCCCGCCCCTAAGGCAAATGGCTCATGTGGTCCCCATTCCCAAACCGGGAAAGATCCAGGTTTAGCTTATAACCCTCCTATTGCACTAAAGTGTCACATAATGCAAGGTGACGAAGCGAATAGTCACAAATTCTTATCCCAACATTGGAAAAAAAATCCAGCATTTCCTCCCCTCCAATTTGGATTTAGAACACCGCTCCACTCGCGACCTGCTTCTACGTTTAGACCATGGTATTCGAGAGGCCTTCTCAGACAAGAACAGGTTTTAGCGATCTTCTCTGACCTTGAGAAGGGTATGACTTCACATGGAGATTGGGGATCCTGCAGAAATTCCACTCTTTAGGCCAACTTCCTCTCTTTAAACTTTTTTTTAAGGAAGGTGTGCCGCAGGGTAGTATCCTTAGTGTGGCCTCTTCGCACTAGGTTCAATGACATGGTCTCCAACATCTCGAGCCCAGTCCGATGTTCCCTTTACGTGGATGATCTGGCAATTTACATCTCTTGAACCAAATTTTCCTTGGTGCGATGAGCAGGGATTTCAGTTCTCGGTACCAAAAATTAGACTATATATTTCCGTCGGATAAACCGACGTAGTGGCCGAGAGGAACACCCTACATCATTAATTCTTTACGGTTCTCCCATCAAGGTTGAACCATAGGTTAAGCTTTTAGGTATGACTTTTGACGAACGATCGTCATATCTCCCCCATATTCATCATTTGAAGGCGAATTGTCATCGACAGCTGGATCTTCGTCACCTCACTTCTACCACTTGGGACGCAGGCTCTTCATATTCTTGGTGAGATCAAGATTTGATTACGTCTGTGCCATATATAGCCAGACATCTAAATCTTACCTACCCCTCCTGGACCCCGTCTCCAAAATTAAGGTATTCGCATTGCGATATTTGTCGAAGAAGAGCCTGGAGGTGGAGGCTGGAGTTATGCCTATGTCTTTGAGAAGGGAATTCCTCATGTGCTCTTTGTACGTACAACTCCTGACTCCCACACTATCGATTTTGATTCCAATTCGTGATACGGTGGCTCTTCGGCGACCATTTTGAACATTTGCATTCATGGTGGCTGATATCTTTGAATATCTCCGCATCCCCCTTCCGAGCTGTTTCGTCTTATTCTTATGGCAATTTCCTTAACTGTGGTTAAATCCATCATTAGAGATGCGTAAGAAGACGTGGTCATTGTCTAAATACATGGACCACCCATCCCTCCTTAATGACGCCCCCTTTTCACACCTAGCAACTCACGTGGAATCTATTGCTGTCTTTACAGATGGCTTCAAGACAATATTAAATGTTCTATTGCGGCTTTGAATTTATGTTAATTTAAAAATTTGATGTATTTGCTAATTATGTATATAGATACATTGACTCAAAGGATGAAAACACCACATTAGAAGCCCATTTTAGTTAAAATAAAAGTAAATTTTTCTTCATACGGAAATTATTATTCTCACTACCGCTTTTATTATTACAAAATAAAAAGAAATTTTTATTAATACTGAAATTATTTTTCTTAATTAATACTCGCCTTATTATTACTATTCTTACTATTGATTATTATAATTATAGCCATCATTACTATAGTTTTTTTTATACTTATTTGTTTTATTAATAGTATTTATTTATTATTTTATTGGCAATGTTAATTATTATTTAATATTGCTATCTTTTATATATAATTAATATTATTAGTTATGATTTTCATTTTAGATTTATTCTTATGTGTAATTTAATTAGAACTTGTATTATGACTGGTGCTAAAAAAGACACAAAATTGTGTTGCAAATAGTAGTCTTTTTTCAAGAATTAAAAATTATAATTGCTTTTGTAATTTCTGTATTAAAAAATTCTTCGGACTTATATTATTTTAATTACATGAAATATTTTGTTTGTTTACTTTGCTCATTGATTCTCATTTTACTGTATCTTAATTCTTTAATAAATATTTTAAGTTGAATTGAATTATCATTATTATTATTATTAACAAGAGTATTTTGTATTTAATAATAATAATAGATTATTATTATTATTATTATTATTATTATTATTATTATTATTATTATTATTATTATTATTATTATTATTATTATTATTATTATTATTATTATTATTCTCCATTAGTTAACATGCCCACTTTAACGTAGTGAGGGGTTAACATATCCCTTCAGCATATCTGCAAAGAAATATATTTTCCCTCACATGATTTCTCTTGCATTTTGCTTTCAAATTCCATATGTTGAATTACTTACCACTATTTCCCCATACGTACAATTATCCGTAACTCTAATCGGTTTTGACAACCTCTTCCCACCCTTTCCCGTCACGCCCTTATAACATTTCCTGCGTCTGTTTATGAAGTCTTGTTCCATCTTTAGCTTCTCACTCACCAAAAATGGTACATGTGAAAAAGGGTTCTTTTCGCCTTCGACTCTGCCGGTCATTGTAGGTGACCCGGAACTCTGCCAACCACCTGGTATTCCAATATATTGGTGCATAATCCCGGCCTCTATGTCGGTACCGTATGGTCTACAGAAGGGAACCAATCTTGAAGTTCCGAGTGGTTCACCCGAGGAAAATCCGTAGGCCATTATCACGGAGTAGGGTTTCGGGGAGGGAAGTGAAAGACTCTGGGCTCAGACCCAAAGCAATGTACAACGAAACCCCTATCCATTATGTACTACATTTTCTCCATTTTTTTAACATCCCTCTTGAAATATTTGAATTTTATACGTATAAATTTCATTGTTATATTTGTTTCTCTATAAGGTCCAACAGTAAGTTGAAGATAAAATTCATTAAAAAGTATAAAAATAAGTTAATTCTCTTAAATAAAAGAGAGTACTATCTTCAGTCAGGACCATCGTCATCCTCTTCCTAAGATAGTTCCAAACAAGGGCTTTAATGCTCTTGAAGATGATATGATTTATCAATTTAATATTATTCCCTAGAATTCACTTATGCTCATGGATATTACATCTACTACTCTCCTGCATTTAATTGCCGAGAGTGAGTCGACATATGTCGGAACGTTTTCTCACTCATTCACTTAACGCAAGGTGCCTCTGGGCACTGAAATTGCTTCAGATGAGACAGCTGATATTGTGGCTCACTTTCAAAGGAAAACAACCTGTTGTTGATGTATATAAGATTTTTCTCACTAATCGAGCACAAATTTGCCGAAACCCCGATTACTCTTAACATTCATTGAAAATGGGTTTCATTATTTATAACTGCTGAGAGTGAGTCGAAATATATCGCAACGTTTTCTCATTCATTTACTTACCGCAAGGTGCATCTGGTCATAACCCGCAAGCAGAAACTAAAATCACGGTACATTACAGCTTATCTGTCCCATCTGAAACCGTTTTCTCACCTTCCATTCTATATCGAAATTACCTTAAGTAACATAGTCCTCAAATTCTTAGTGATACTGTGGAGGATGCCCTTTGCACAAATGGTCAAATAACACCAATTAGGATTGGTTCCCTCCTAATACGAGTCACTTTCGGGAGTCAAAGTTCTGAACTAGCATCATCTTCACATTTGGCCCAAATCCCCATTATCTTTACCCCTGATGCTGTCCGTATACCTCTAAAACTACAGGTTTTGATCCTGAAATTGTTTAAGATGAGACAGCTGATATTGTGGCTCACTTGCAAACAGAAACGACCTGTTGTTGATGTATATAAGATTTCTCTCACTAATCAAGCACAAATTTGCCGAAACCCCGATTGCTCTTATCATTCAATAAAAATGGGTTTCACTATTTATAAGATCCGCGCATACATCCCACACCATAGGCAATGTTTCAGTGTTTAAAATTTGGGCACCCCAGAACTTCTGACGGTCTTCCGCAGCTGTTGTCCACGTTATGGCAGCACTCATCATATCTCCTGTGTAAACCCCTTCGTTGCCCGAATTGAAAGACTCTCACCTTGTATAATATCTTCATTGACCTATACTTGCCCTAGAACAAGGTATTCTAGAACTAGACACATCCCTAAGCTGGATCACCAAGAAACAAAACGCCGAGCCCAAGAAAAGTTTTCATACTAGCCTTCTCCAGATTCTGTTCCAATCAGAGGAACCTCTTCCAAATACCCTTCTTATCCACATTTCCCATTTTATATAAACGAACCCCAATCACATCCCTCATCTAGGGATTTCCGACATAAGTTGCTTGCCTCTCCGAGAGCCGAATTGCATCTACCAAGAGCCATTTGTCTTCCTAATTTTTTAGGACATGACCCACAATACCACTTGCCCTAGATCCTTAGACTGTAAATCTTAAGTAAATGGCGAATACTCTGTTGAAATTCATGCTCCTTTCAAAGAAATTGGGCTCTATCACCTTCCAAAAATTCCCCTCTAGTCTCCCTTTCAGTGACTGATTACTCACAGGTGATCCCCCACGAACACATTGTCAAACCCATATCGCAAACGATCAGCACGAGTCTCCCTAGTAAAACATTTAATATATCGAACATCTGTCTAGAACCCTCCTCCAGAGGAAGACTCCATCCCCTTTCAAATTATCTACTCTTTTTAAATATCGATGTACTGAGTACCTACTTACTTAAATATTCGCTTCCTGGACGTACCTACGAAATCACTTTTCCAAACGAGTACGACACTAGACTCGACTTCGCAGAATTGATGAAATTACTACCCCAAGTTAACGTTACGAAAGTTGCAATCTCCTTTCCACCCATAATTGATACTCCTCAAATCTACTCGAGCGACTCGGAGTCAGATATACGTATGAATGTTTCATTTGACTTATTCTCTGAACCCTTTCACCTATGGCTCCGATTCTAATTTCGCCCAAAGGACGCTGAGCAGCACACGAAAGTCCCCTTTCAAGGGAATTGCCTCTTTGCGAGAGAAACTACCCTTACATTCCAGAAGAAAGCCAAATGGTCTTGATGAAACGGCTGAGTAATGAACATCTGTAATATCACTTGGCAATCTTCCTATGTTCTACTGTCTCTTCTGATAGCACAACAAAACAAGATAAACTGCTCCCATGTCCCATCGATCACACTTGTGCAGACCCTGTACCGACTCCCAACCACGATCTTTCTCACCCTGATGCAGGCTATGTTGTATCAAAATCACTATCGGACTCTCATTCCCCTGCTTAGTATAAAGAGAGAGAAATATATATATCATTTTTGCAAAACAAAAGCCATCGGCCCAGCCCGCGTCACCAATTGATGAACCTCAGATAATACTATTGGAAGTAGAGGACGCGGAGAACACCCTCAGCATTTCAGGAGAAGACTCCCTATGAAGGTTTTCAGACCTTTAGCTCGACACATTATTCTTTATTCGTAATTTTCTTCTTACTCCAGAGTATGAACTTTAACCTGGCAGGGAAACGCGGGATCCTAGTAACTACCAACTTACTAAAAAGAGAATAAGAAAAACAATAGTTCATCCGACTGTACGTCAACATATATTGGTTACACAATTAACACTATCAAAAAGATCATACCAACATAGGGATAAATCTAGCAAAATTGAACAATATCTTATGAAACATAATATATATATATATATATATATATTATATAGATATATAGATAGAATATATAAATATATTATATTATATCATATATATATATATATAATAATATATATATATATATAATAATATAATAATATATATATAATATTATAATATATATATGAGCAGTAACGTCACAACGTTAAATTTGAGTTGAATTACTTCATGGGTGTCCTGCATATAATGATTTCAAATGTAAAGGAACATTACATAGCGAATGTAATATTCAGTCAAAATAAATAAATAAACGATAATCCCTACATTATAAATAGTCCTAATATTACATAACAAAATCATATATATGGAAGAATATTTCAGTCTTAAGATAAAAGGAAAATAGAAGTTCCTTTAAAGTGGATTTAGATAAGATATGGATAACCTTTTAGAAGTGTCATAGACCATAAAGTAGGAAAATGACACGGCGAATGGTCCAGTTAGGGCACAATTAATGAGATATGGCGACGGCAAAGAAGTTATCAAGATGAGAGAGGTTCCTGTGACATGCAGATGGCTGTGGATATTAATTGGTGTGGCCAATATGAAGGCCGTACAAATATCACCTCGTGCAATTAAGCGTTTGTCGTAGAGGAAGGACCCTCGCCAATTCGCTTAATTAAAGTTTTTTGCCCTCGCAGATCACTCGTCCAGCCACTCTTGCCAATAAACCGGAAACCCTGTCGAGAGCAGATAGTAATCAGTAATGGGATGCGACACCTTGTTCAAAGCGACGTCAGGAGATACGTAGAACAAGCTCGAAAAGAAGAAGCGACATTTTGGCTCTGTCAGAGAATTTTGTTGCCAGTTTACCTATTACGTAGAGGGGATTCAAATAGTATGATTTTGTTTTCTAACTAGAGTGGAGCAGCGAGAAATTGTTGTACAGCATCACTTTTGTTTGAACAGGCCCTTAAGCGCCTGGATGCACTGATGAATCTGAATAATAACATAAGAGTGTGGTCTTGGCTTAGGAATAAAATTCGAGAAAGGGTAATCATTATACCATTATTCACAGTGAAGATGAAGCATGATGGAGGTATGGAGAGGTATTCGGATCAAGATAAGAAGAGATGCACCCACACTGTCCCTGTTTTAGAGCCGTCAGAAACCACTGGAGTAAATCCAGGTCTTGAAATGAGAAAGAATGATTCTCTAAGAATGTCTTTTCTTCTTAGTTTACCGTCAGTACAATGGCAATGGTGGGAAGCAGGATAACAGATGTATACCCTTTATCATAAGAGAACGGTAACACTCTGCAAAGGGATGCTGAGGGAGTCAAGAAATGTTATAAAACTGTGTTTGCAATGGCCTAAGGAGGATTCTAAGGTATCTCTCTCAGAATCGTGTTAGAGCAGATGATATTGGCGGTTTGAAGTAATATAACTTGTGCTACATTTGATGTATGTCCCTTTCGAAGAGAGAGGCTTTAGAATCCGGATCAGCTTCAAGCGCTCACCTTGGAGACGATCGGAAGGCTCCAGTAGAACTACGGATCGCCTCGTTCTGAATGGGATCCAAAATACGTAATAGAGTTGGGGAGTTCTGACCATATACTATGCAGCCATAATCAGTTCGATAAGATAGAAGGGATGAAGACGATAAAAGGATTGCAGCAGCAGCCCAAGAGATTGAGACGAGAAGAAGTTAATGGTCAAGCATGGATGACAAGTTGTTTTCAGGAGTTTAATGTGCAGTTCGTATGTTAAGTGATCATCTAGAACAGCGATTCCCAACCTGGGGTACGAGTACCCTGTGAGTGTGTACTTGGAATGATTGAGACATATAATATATATATTATATATATATTGCGACAATCTTTTTTACATAAGTTCCAATCGTCGACATCATTGACAATGATGGGATAATTGGAAAGTCGACAGAAATGTTTTTGCAGTAATATGGTTTCGACCATTTTTTTCCTTGTGACAATGTCTCTGTCGACCATGTTGGGTATAGTCCTTTTATACAGCTAGCTTCTTCTTGACAGTATTCTCTCATATAGAACTATTATCTCTTTTTGCCAAAGCTGCTAATTCATCCACGGAAGGCATACCATTTTATGATTTCTTATTATATATTCATTGAAAAATTAAAAGAAATATTACAGTCAATTTTGAAGACCGATAAGTGTTCTGAGGAGCCCATGGACGTTACTTCGTTAAGAGGTATATGGAATCGATTAGGGATTGATCCTGATATTAATAATATATATATATATATATATTATTGAAATGCTTCAAACAGTTCCAGATTCAAAATATTCTTCTATTGGTTTTAGAAGTTATCATTAAAATGAATATAAACTGTCGTTGATGGCAAAAAATTTGTGCCGTACTCTTCTGTATGGCCAATTGAAACTGCGTGATTTGTCAGGCAGAGTAGATGAAGCAATGGTATAAGTGTTTATTGATTATAGTTGTTCGTCTTAAAAATTGAATGCTTGCTAAAGAATTTATATATGATTGCCAAACGATGAGATTTGTTTTTAGAAAAGAAGGGTTTGGATCTCGTTTTGGAGTGAGGAGGTGACGATGTCCTTGTGCAGCAAATGCAGGGATATAGAAACAGTAGAGTTCAAAAGAAACTTCTGGCGAAAATTTTATATATAATTATTGTATTTTCACTTGCAAGCATCGCTTATAATGCCATTTAATGACCTTTACATTTTTATTATATAGTTAGATATGCTGCATTGAGACCGGCTTTCGAATATGAAGAATACAGTATCGTTCTGATATAGAAAATAATCTATGTCATGGTCTAAGCTCGACAACAGTGCGAAACTTTTCAAGTCTTAGATGATATAAGGTATGTGTGCTTTAAACTCTTGGTTAAGAAGCTGTTTATGATCCGTAAGTTAGGTACGCTTATGTTAAATATTACTATGACTGTGTGAAAATAAAATATATTGTTAGAGAAAATTATGGAGTTAGTTGAAGTATTACGTGTTAACTACGTTGATTATGTGTAAGAAACGTGAGCCTAGGTTAAGATTTGTTAGTAATGTTAGGTTTGCTCGAGAATTTGCTAATGTCTACGTTTATTCATAGTTCAAATGAGCGACCCCGGCCTTTTCGATATGAAGGAATAGAGGTATCGTTCTGAACTTGGAATAAACTATGTTGGGTTAAGCTCGAAACCAGGAGAAATTTCAAGTCCTGGATGTATATAGGTGATGTGTTGCCTTACGATACTACTTGGTTAATGAAAACTGTCTTATTCGTAAGTTAGCGTACGTTATGATTAATATTACTAGTGACTGTGTGAAGAATAACACTGATTTGTTAGAGAAATTATAGTTTTGAAGATATTACTTGTTAACTGACGTTGATGGTTAGAAACGCTGAGCCTTAGTTTAAAGATTTTGCTTGCAGTAATTAGGTTTGCTCGAGAATTTTTGCTAATGTCTACGGTTTATTCATAGTTAATGTATGTTATAAGTAGTAGCAAGGGGAAACTGCAGCACGACCTTTTTACCCCAACCTGACCTTTTTTTTGGCCTTGTAGCTTTTTTGGCCTTGTAACTTTTTGACCTTGTAGCTTTTTTGCACCCCTTCGGAGAAGGGGTGGCCGGAACGTGCGAAGCAACCGTCGTTACGTGCCTCCCCTTATTTTTGGCCCCCCTTTTAGGGGCTTAAGCCCTTTTTTGATGTTTTATCCTTGATATTTCGGTTTTGGCCTTGATATTCGGCCTTGATACGGTATTGGGCTGAAACTTTACCATTCTTATTTCTAAGCCAATTGGGATTATCTTGAGCTCATCCAATTACCTGCCACCTTGCCTTTGGTAGTAACTTGCTAAACAATGGAGGTCATGTAGGGTACCTGACCTGTATGATCTGTCCTACTTATTTCCATCCGCGGTCGCACCTACCTACACACAACACACACACACAGACTTTTTTCTAGCCTACCCTGATCATAGAATAACACTAATATTGAAGCCTACCCCTATGTTATAAGGTATGAGGGAGTCGAATTGGATGTAGTATTATAACGTTACCTAGCATGTTTACACTCACTATGAGTTACAAATTTTCTAGCTTTTTCTATTTCCATGACCGTTACCCTACATCAAAGAACAGACTTAATATGTTGTCTTCCCCGTAGGCAAAGACTGACCACCAGACGCTTATGCGCCCTCCGCCACAAAGTCAGAGAACACCCACCGGCAGGTTGCGGCCGCCGCGATCCCGCCTCCGCGGTCGTCGTCAGCGCTATATTCCCGCGCGAACGAAGGCCGCGTGCGCCCGGCAGGACGCAATATTTCCGCGTACCACCGCCACGTTCGCCGCAGGGCAATAATTCCCGCATATCGAACGACAAAAATATAGATTACTATGAGTTCATGTCTTTTATTCATACTTTACATTTTATTAAAAAAACATTTGCGATCCTAAAACTGTAACTCAATTCAAACTATTAATTATTATTAAAACACTATTATCTTAGTTTTGATATCAATGTAAACTATTCAAAAAAATTTCCTTTTCAAAGACACGCGTATGCATTTATTCATTTACTTCATTAAGAGAATAATGTGAAATGAGACGCAAGAGGGCGCTTCCTTTTTCTTTCTCCCATGAAAAACGAATAACAGTAAATCAATAACTCAAAGATACCTATCAACACGAGGCAAAGTAAGGCTTGTTTTACTTGTTTTACTACGATTTACTCTTTAACTCAGTATAATTTATAAATTTATTTTTCTTTGTATATTTTTTACTTAATACTTTTATGATAAATATCTCTTAAAATTGTAAATAATCCTGAATAAGCTCTATGGCTGAGATATAATCATTTTTTTATATAAAAATTGATATAAGAAATTTATTAAAAACAATATACTTTACATACCTTAAAAGCAGTAAACAGTAAATTCAATAGAGGTGTACCTAGCAACAAACGAATTAGTATGCTTTTGTTTTACTGCTTACTGCTTTATGCTTTAAACTCCATATGTTTTACTGCTATAACTCATATATTTATTAACATTATGATTTTTTATTTTGTTTTGATACTTTTTAGTTTTTTTTTATAGTCTTTTATAGTTATTTGTACAGCGTTTTTATATAGTTTGTTAGGTTTATGTATGTATTTTATTTTTATTACATATACTTATGTTATTTAACTTCAGGCCTAACCAATTTAAGCACACACATACACACACCACACACACACACAACACACACACACACACACACACACACACACACACACACACACACACATTACACACAGTAGAATATAAGTTATTAAAACATTTTATGTTTTAATTAAACACATACATTTATATTACTCATCAATTAATTAAATTTATTTCAGAGTTTCTTAAAACGTCTATAATAAATCAATCATATCTTTGAACAAAGAAATTATTATAACTGTTAATACTTTTGATTTATAAATTTAATAACTATCAAAGTTTAAAATAATTTTTACTAAAATTTATGAAATTTTATTAAAAACATATATTTTACGTACCTTAAAGCAATAAAGCAATGACATGCAGAAATTCATCTATCTACTTAGAAAACACTTGTCTATACTGGAATTACCTTTTGACCTGATATTAGGCTTAAATCAGCCCTGGATACAAAAAAGGCTTATCCAACATTTAGCCTAAATTAGGCCTAACGTACGTATTTTCTCATGTAACGTAGAAAGATAATCTTAATTATATTTTGACTGTATTAGGCCTAATATAAGGTCAAAAGGTAATTCCAGTATAGACAAGTGTTTTCTAAGTAGATAGATGAATTTCTGCACGTCTATAGAACTTAGGAAGCGGTCGATAATGACCGTGAGGATCATCGACAGGATTTTCTTAAATGGCGTAGTATTCCTTGTATAACATGTAGATGAATTACGTCACGTAATTAGATAGACCACATATATGTCTCTTATTCCTGCATTAACATTCGCTTACTTACCTCTAACATATATTTCAGCGCGATTAGACTGAAATGTAGAATCCATATGATGTAGGTTCAAATACGGCTGATTCATCATTTCTCTCCCATAATCTAACTTCCAAACTAATTATGTTTTGACGTTTATAAAATGCTAGAGTAAGTTGCTTATCGTTGGTTTCTTCGCTCAGGCTAAAAACAGTTTGGCCAGTTTAAAGCTGAGCTTGGATTTTAAAGTATTCTGTAAGCCACTTTCAGTCTGATTACATATACAAAGTAATTCATCTGGACTAATGAAAATACGCTTGTATTATAACATGGTGAATGGTAGCACACTTGACGAAAAATTCAAAATCATCGGGTATTTCTTTATACGTATAAAATAACCCTTACTTCGCGGGATCTGATTCCGGCACTGACAATTGTCTGTATTGAGGTATACCTGTTAGGGTGAATGATGATATACACTTAGTGAAATAGAACCACGTTTATTTACAAAATCAGAGAACTTGTGCACCGGTTAACAGCCAAAACGAGTATATTTTAAAATGAGTTTGGGTTTAAAACAAACTGCTCCAATATAAGTTTAAAGAACTAAGATAATTTTCATTCAATCACAGGTAAGGCTCAGAATATGAAAAAAACATTGTTTATTTACATACCTAAAAGCAAAAAAGCGATAAAATAATTGCTCAGACCAATCACAATGCGCAGTGCACGTATAGAATAGATATACTCCATTCCACTCCAAGAAAGGGAAGAACATTCCTTCCTTACCCAATGCTTAAAGGATCGTGCCGAATCCAAGGGCATGTTTCAGTTATGAAAATATAGTTAAAAATAACAAATAATAACATTGATTCTCATTTCTTAATTACTGGAATTACCTTTTGACCTGGATTAGGCTTAAAGCGGCCCGGGATACAAAAAAGGTTTATCCTAAATTTATGCCTCAAATTTAGGCCCTAAACGTAGTTATTACCACATTTTACAGGAAGGAGGTCAGGTTGAAATATATATGACCTGGTATTAGCCTAAATCGCCCCGGGGTACAAAGGCTTATCAAATTTAGGCCTAACAGTAGTTATGTATAACACATTTTACAGAAACGAGGTCAGTTTGTATCTTGAAGCGGATTTGCGCGTTGTTGTGTTTTCATATGCTGGATTGTTCAATGTACATAGATAAATAATAATAATAAATAAAGAAAATCCCCATTTTTAAAACATTGAATATTTTAGTTAACATTGAGCGAATAATATAAATGTAACGTGAAATAATTTATTTTTAAATAAAAACCTAGAATGATTTTAATAAACATACATGTTATGTTAGCAGAGAAGAACTTATTTTGCTTATTTTTTAGTACTTAGACATGGTTTAATGATGATTGTAACAGTAAGTCATTAGAACAAACGTGCATTAGCGTTGTGTAGAGGGTGCTATAGGGCTTTTGCCTTACGATTTACTGAATTTATTGCTTTAGGATCGGAAAAGAAAGTTTTAAGTAAAATCATTAAAATTATTAGTAAAAATTATTTTTAAAACATGATACTTATAAAAATTTATAAACAAAAAATATTAAACACTTAATAATAAATTCTTTGTTTCAAAGATAATGATTGACTTTATTATAGGACGTTTAAAGAAAACTTTGAAATAATGATTTAAGTTATAATTGAATGAGATAATAAAATGTACGATGTATAGTAGGAGGTTTAGATGTTTTATTATAAGAATTATACTATCATTTGTAAGTGTGCTGTGTGGTGTGTGGTGTGTGTGTGTGTGTGTGTGTGGTGTGTGTGGTGTGTGCTAAATAATAACAATAGGCCTGAAGTAAATAACACTAAGTTAATAATAAAAGAATAAAAATAAAAATAATAACACTAAGTGTAATAATAATAATAATAATTAAATAATAGAAAATAACAAATGAATAAAAAAATAAAAATTAAAAAGTATTAAAACAAAATAAAAAACATAATGTAATAAATATATTTGAGTTTAAGCAGTAAAACATATGAGTTAAAGCAGTAAAGCAGTAAAAACAAAAAGCCTACTAAATCCCTTTGTTGTATGAACAGCGTTATGATCTTTACTGATTATGCTTTAGTATTAATGTTAATAAAATAATATGAGTTAAAGCAGTAAAACATATGAGGTTAAAGCAGTAAAGCAGTTAAAACAACAAAAGCTACTAATCCCTTTATTGCTATGCAACATATCAAAATTTTCATTTCCATCAGAACAAATGTAATGTAATAAGATATATGAGCTAAAGCAGTAAAATATATGAGTAAAGCAGTAAAGCAATAAAAACAAAAGCAAACTAATCCCTTTTTTAGGTAACACCTCTATTTGATTTACTGATTTAGCTGCTTTAAGGTCTGTAAGCTATATGTTTTTAATAAAATTTCGTTACAATTTGTAAAATAAAATAATTATATATCAGCCACTCTGACTTTTTCTTATTACATTACAATTTTTATAATTTATAAATTAAAAAAGTATTAAGTAAAAAATAAAGAAAAAATAATGGTAATAGAATATATGATTAAAGCCGAGTAAATCAGTAACAGTCAAAACAAAGCCTTACTTTGCCCTCTGTTGATATGTATTTTTTTTATTTGTTATTGATTTATACTGTTTCTCTCTCTCTTAATTAATAATGTAAATTGTTTTTAATAAAAAATGTCTAAGATATGAAGTAAAATGAATGACTCATGGTATATTTGAAAAGAAATTCTTTGAAGAGTTTACATTGATATCACAACTATGAAATATGTGTTAAATAATAATAATAGGTCTAATGAGTTACAGTTTTAGGATCGCGAAAATGTTTTTAATAAAAATGTTTAAGTATGAAATAAAT
>JABUQX010015578.1:40000-49157 GCA_015478945.1 Trachelipus rathkii | reverse complement strand
AGAGGATAGTTTCTACACTTACCACCCGTAAAGTACTAACTTTACATACAAAACGTAACCTTTTTTCATACTTTTTTTCCAAGCATATCTTAACATATTAACGTTAATCTTTACATTGACACAGTAACATTTTTTCAAAAATGTATCATAACCATACCTAACCATAATAATACCTAATGAGTAAAGACGAATAAAGTAAGTTTTAGGCTTATCTCTTTTTAGACTTCGCCTCCTTTCAGAAAATACTAACAACTTTAAACATGAAAAATGATTTTATGCTTTAACACTTTGCATAAAGTGATGCAATACTTATTATATTTGACCCCTCTGGCAGGAATACAAACAATGTAGCAGGCGCCATTCGGTTTACGATTAAAAATAAATGACACATCGGGAATAACGAAACTCCTCGGGAAGATATCAACAACAAGCGTAGAGATGCGGGGAGATGTCATCGGACCAGTACAGTGAAAAACTATCCTACTGAAGAAAATAGTGTATAAACATCCCTTAAATGTAATGAGATTTTTTCTTTCAACCAATCAGAAGAAGTAAACAAGAATACGACGTACGAATGAACCATATCAGTTTCAAAAGGGTATATATTCTTCGTTCCGACAACAACAACCAATAACAATAGACATGTACAAAGCTATGGGTTCTTTCGATACTAACGCACGAATATATGGCTAACGTAACATTGTTTTCACATTAATAAAGGTTACAAAGCATTACCAGAACTAAGAAAATATGTTCGACGACGAATCTAACAACAACTTAAGCCGAATAAACAGTTACGATTATAAAGTTCACACTTAACACCTGTAAAGTATCTTGCATACAAAAGTAACCTATTCATACTTTTTACAAACATATCTCTAAACATATTAACGTTACTTTTACATTGACACAGTAATATTTAACAAGAATTAATCATAACCTTGTTTAATTATCATACAGAGAAGCGAAAGTATGCAACGTCAAAGTTTCCACATTAAATAAAGCTAACATAAACATAACCTGAACTAACGATATGATGTAGCAATGACAACCTAACCCACCTTACGGTCGAATAAACCACTAACATATACAACTTCCGCACTTAACGCAGTAAAGTTACCGTTAACACATCGTACAAACGTAACCTATTCACACTTTTGCAAGCATATCTCTAACATAATGCAATGTTAATTTTACATTACATTGTAATATATTTAACCAAAGTTTAGCATAAACCTGTCTAATCATAATACTGACAAAGAATATACAATCGCTAACGTAACAAGTTTTTACATCAATAAAGTAAAATTTAACAAAAAAATTCATCCATAAACTCGTCTAAATATCATAATCGCCCAGCGAATAATTGCCAAACATAAACACAGTTTTAGGCCAAACCTAACAAAATAAAAACTTTTTATCTGCATACACATAAAAATAAGTTCTTTGAATAAAATATCACCGTAAACCGTAATAGTTTACTGATTTATAAGGGCAGGTTATCAGTAAATCAGTAAATCAAACCACCATACCCTGCAGTCCACCCATCCCACTGCCTGTGGATCATTGAACTATTGATTCAATTTCATATTTTTCGAGTATCATTTTGAATAAACATAACATAAAAATAAGTTTTTATATACTGACCTACGAATATATGCTTAACCACCAAAGTTTCAGCATCAATAAAGCTAACATGATCACCTGAACTAAGATTATAATGTACAAATGCAACCTAACATCATCGCGTATGAATAATGCAGCTACATCCTGCAAATTCCCTACTTATCAAAGGTAAAGTAGCTAACAGGTCATACACAATACTCGATATGTTCCCACTTTTCGTGCATATCAGCAACAGGTAAACGCCGTCTTATCTAACTAAATCCTTAACCAAAGTGACAACTATCAAATATACCAACATTTGAACTATGAAATTGACACTATCTTCATCAAAGTGTCACGGCTTTACCCCTCCGAAGGAGGGGTAAGGCCTCAGCCCTTCGGGCTGAGGCCCAAAGCCCGCTTACACCCCTTCGGGGTGATCCCCCTCGCAGGATTCACACCCTTTCAAGGGGCGCATCCCCCTGGGATTTCTCTTGGAAGGTAATGTGTTGCTTTAGATACTCTTGGTTAATGAAAACTGTTTATTCGTAAGTTAGGTACGTTATGTTAAATATTACTATGACCGTGTGAGATTAACACTGATTTTGTTGGCGAAATATGAGTTTTTGGAAGATATACTGTGGTTAACTGACGATGATTGTTAGAACCGTGAGTCTAGGTTAAGTTTGTTGACTAATGTTAGGTTTGCCCTAGAATTTTTGCTAATGTCTACGATTATTCAATAGGCTCAAAATGATGTTATATCTCGAACGAGTGACACTTTTTGTATGAAGATAGTGTCAACTTCATAGTTCAAGATGTTGGTATCTTTGATAGATGGTCACTTTGGGTTAGGGATTTTGTTAGATTATAACGGCTTTCCTGTTGTTGAAATGCTCGAAAAGTGGGAACATATGAGTATTGTATGACGCCGTTAGCTACTTTACCTTTGATAAGTAGGGAATTTTCAGGATGTTAGCTGATTATTCATACGCGAGGTATGTTAGGTTTGCATTTGTACATTATATTCTTAGTTACGGTTATGATATGTTAGCTTTATTGATGCTGAAACTTTGTTGGTTAAGCATATATTCGTAGGTCAGTATATAAAGAACTTATTTTTATGTTATGTTTATCCAAAATGATACTCGAAATATGACTTGAATCAATTCAATAGATCACAGACAGGTGGGATGGGTAGGGACTGCAGGGATGGGTGGTTTGATTTACTGATTTACTGATTTCCTGCTTTAAATCAGTAAACTATTACGGGTTACTTGTGATATTTTTATTCAAAGAACTATTTTTTTCTGTGTATGTCAGGATAATTTTTTGCTTTTTGTATGTTTTTGGGTAAACTTTGTTATGTTTGCAATTATTCGCTGGGGATTATGCTATTTAGACGAGGTTATTGTGAATTTTTTGTAAATCTTACGAAGTTGATGTAAAACATTTGTTACGTTAGCATTTATATTTCTTTGTCAGTATGATGATTAGACAGGTTTTTGCTAAAATTTTTGTTACATATTACGATGTTAATGTAAATTAACATTGATATGTTAGAGATATGCTTGGCAAAAGTGTGAATAGGTTACGTTTGTACGAAGTGTTATGTACTTTACTGCTGTTAAGTGCGGAAGTTTTTTAATGTTAGTAGTTATTCGTACGTAAGGGTGGTGTTAGGTTTTTGTCGTTGTACATTATTTTCTTAGTTCAGGTTATGCTTATTGTTAGCTTTATTTAATGTGGAAGTGGAAACCTTTGTTTACATTAGCATACTTTCGCTGCTCTGTATGATATTTAAACAAGGTCATGATAAATTCTTGTTAAATATTACTGTGTCAATGTACAAATTACGTTAATATGTTAGAGATATGTTTTGAAAAGTATGAATAGTTTACGTTTTGTGTGCAATGTCAGTTACTTTAGCAGGTGTTAAGTGTGGACTTTGGTTAATGTTATGTTTATTCGTGCTTAATTGTGTTGATTCGGTCGTTGTACATTATTTGCTTAGTTCATGTTTAATGCTAATGTTAGCTTTATTAATGTGAAGAACAATGTTCCGTTAGCATATTTTCGTTGATTAGTACAAAGAACTAATCTTTGTACTATGTTATTAGTTATTGTTGTTTGTTGTCGAACGAGAATATATACCTTTTGAACTGATATGGTTCATTCGTACGTCGTATTCTTGTTTACTTTCTTCTGATTGGTTGAAAGTAAGATCTAATTACATTTAAGGATGGTTTTGATACACTATTTTTCTTCAGTAAGGATCGTTTTCTTCAGGTGGTTGATACGATGACATCTCCCCGCATCTTTACGCTTGTTGTTGATATTCTTCACGAGGAGTTTCGTTTTTCCCAACGATGTGTCATTATATTGTAATCGTAAACCGAATGGCGACTGTTACATTGTTTGTATTCCTGCCAGAGGGTCAAATATAATAAGTATTGCATCACTTTATGCAAATGGTTTAAGCATAAAATCATTTTTTCATGTTTAGAGTTGGTATTTTCTGAAAGGAGGCGGAGTCTAAAAAGGAGATAAGCCTAAACACTTTACTTTTATTCGTCTTTACTCATTGTTTTATGTGGTTAGTTATGGTTATGAATACTTTTTTTGATAAATGTTACTGTGTAATGTAAGATTAACGTTAATAAGTTAGAGATATGCTGGAAAAAGTATAAATAGGTTACGTTTTTGTATGTAAAGTTAGTTACTTACTGGTGTTAAGTGTTGAATTTTGTTAATGTTAAAAGTTTTTTAGGGCGGTAAAGTTGTGTTGAGGTTTGTCGTTGGTACATTATCTTTCGCTAGTTCATATGATGCTATGGTGCTTTATTAATGTGAAAACCATTGTTATGCTTAGCATATTTAATTCGCTGGTTGTATACTAAAGAAACTTCATGGAACTTTGTTAATGTTAATGTTTATTCGTGTGTAAGTTGCGTTAGGTTTGTCTCTTTGTACATTATTTCTTAGTTCATGTTACGCTAAGTAAGTTTTATTGATATGGAAACTTTATTACGTTAGAGTATATTCGTTGATCAGTATAATTACGAATGTTGTGCTAAATTCTTAGTTAATGTTACTGTGTTCAGTGTAAGATTAGACGTTAATTATGTTAGAGTGATATGCTCTATTGAAAAAGTAAGTATAGGGTTACGTTTTGTGCTACCGCACTGTTAGTTTGCTTTCTACTGGAGTTAAGTTGTGGAATTTGTTTTAATCGTTACACAGTTTTTTGTGTGTAAGTTGTGTTTAGGTTTGTCTTTGTGCATTATTTTTTTAGTTCATGTTACACTATGTTAGTTTTATTGATGTGATGGTGGAAATTTTATTATGTTAGAGTATATTTGTTGATCAGTATGATAGATCGGACAAGGTTATGATACATTTTTGCTAAATATTAGTGTGTTAGGTGCTAAGATTACGTAAACAATGTTAGGTTATGTCTTCTGAAAAGTAAGAAAAGGTTCCGCTTTTGCATGCAATGTTGTTACTTTAACTGTTGTTATGTGTGAACTTTGTTTATGTTAACAGTCTATTCGTGTGTCAGTTAGTGATGGTTTGTCTTTGTGACCTTATTTTCTTCAAAGTTTTGTAACGATATGTTAGCTTCTATTGATGTGGACAACTTTGTTAGTTTAGCATACTTCGCTTGCGTTCTGATGCTCAATTAAACCATATGTTGTGTATAACTTTTAAGTTAAATGTTACTTTGTGGTCAGTGTAAGATTAACGTTAATGTGTTAAGAGATTTGCTTGAAAAAGTAAGATTAGGTTTAGTTGCTACCATTTTAGTTGCTTTACTGGTGTTCAGTGTGGAACTCTTGTTAATGTTAACGGTTTATTTGTGCGTTAAGTTTGTGTTAGGTTTGTCTTTGTGCTTTATTTTCTTAGTTCATGTTATACGGCTATGTTAGTTTTATTGGAGTGGAAACTTTATTATGTTAGAGTATATTTGATTGATCAGTAATGATCTCGGACAAGGTTGTGATAAATTTTAGTTAACTATTAGTGTGTTAGTGTAAGATTTAACGTTAACATGTTAGAGTTATGCTTTGAAAAAGTAAGAATAGGTTCGCTTTGCATGCAATGTTAGTTACTTTACTGTTTGTTCAGTGTGAAACTTTGTTTGTTTAAGCGTCTATTCTGTGTAAGTTGTGAATTTAGGTTTGTCTTTGTACATATTTTCTTAGTTCATTGTAACGATATGTTTAGCTTTATTGATGTGGAAACTTTGTTTACGTTAGCATACTTTCGCTGCTCCGTATGATGATTATTAACCAATGTTGTGATAAATTTTAGTTAACTATTAGTGTGTGTCAATGTAGAATTAACGTTAATATGTTAGAGATTTGCTTTGAAAAAGTAAGATTAGGTAACGTTTTGCATACCATGTAGTTGCTTTACTGGTGTTAAGTGGGGAACTTTGTTAATGTTAAGTTTATTTGTGTGTAAGTTGTGTTAGGTTTGTCTTTGTGCTTTATTTTCTTAGTTTCATGTTACGCTATGTTAGTTTTATTGATGTGGAAACTTTTATTCTGGTTAGAGTATAATTTGTTTATCAGTTGATTAATCGGACAAGGTTTGATACATTTTTTGCTAAATTGTTACTGTGTTAGTGTAGATTAACGTTAATAGTTAGAGTTATGCTTGAAAAAGTAAGAATCGGTTTACCTTTTGCATGCAATGTTAGTTACTTACTGTTGTTAAGTCTGAAACTTTGTTTATGTTAACAGTTTTATTCGTGTGCAAGTTGTGATAGGTTTGTCTTTGTACATTATTTTCTTAGTTCATGTACAATATGTTAGCTTTATTGATGTGGAAACTTTGGTTAGTTAAGCATACTTTCCTGCTCTGTATGATATTAACCATGTTATGATCAAATTTAGTTAAATCTTTACATGTTAGTGTAAATTAACATCGTTATGTTAGAAATATGCTTGACAAAGTGTGAATAAGTTACGTTTTTTGTATCTAGTAGTTACTTTACTGTTTTGTTAAGTGTGGTAACTTTGTTATACGTTACAGTTTATTCATCGTTTAAATGTGCTAAAGTTTGTCGTTGTGGGTTTATTTCATAGTTCGATGATGCTAAGTAAGGCTTTTTAATGTGAAAACTTTGTTACGTCAACATATATTGTTTAATGTTTGTATAAGAACTGATTTTATGTTATGTTTATCCAAAATGCTACTCGAAATGTGACTTGAATCAGAAGATCAATTGATCAATAGATCAAGGATGGACAGGAGGGTGGCGGGATGCAGGGGACTGGTGGTTTGATTTTCTGATTTTAACTGCTTTAGGTAATGTAAAACATGACAATTTAGTAAAAATTTGACCTTGAATCAAATAGATCAATAGATCACAGATGATCAAGGAGGGAGTTGGATAGTGGTTTTGATTTAGTGATTTACTGTTTTAGGGTATGTTAAAACGTTACAATTTTAGTAAAAAATTAGATTTTTTAAAAGAACAAAAGAACACAGATGGTCAGGAGGGAGCGTTGGACATAGTGGTTTGATTTACGTGATTTCTGATTTAGGGTAATGTAAAACGTTACAATTTTAGTAAAAATTTGACCTTAATCAATAGATCAATAGATCACAGATGGGCAGGAGGGAGGTTGGATAGTGGTTTGATTTAGTGATTTACTGCTTTAGGGTATGTAAAAACGTAAATTTGTAAGTTATAAACATAAAAAGTGTAAGAAATTTTATTTATTTATTTATTTATTTATTTATTTATTTTTTTTTTTTATCTTGATGGTTCTGAAACCATTATTTTCGAAATCTACAGATCCAATAACATATATAAGCACATCAACATTGTTGTTATACGACTGTTTATTAACTTGGCACCGCACCTGCTCCAGCACCGGTGCCACTACCAACTCTGAATCCTTCTCCTACTCCTCCTTCCTCATTCTTCTTCCTTCCTCCTTTCCTCCTCCTTCTTCCTTTCTTCTTCTTTCCTCCTCCTTCCTCTGTTTTGCATTCCATGCATTTCTTCTTTTTTCAAAGGGGGACCCCCCTCCAGGGAGGTCTCTGGACTCAGAAGCTGAATCCAACTCCAACTCCGTCTCCGACTCCTGCTCCTCTATCCTGTCTCCGAGTTTCAGTCTTCTACGATCATTTTAATTTTTTAATGGGGTGGGGTCCCCCCTTACGGGGGGGACACAGGGGTATGTAATCTCGTCTCCGATGAGCTTACATCACCATATAACCATCCTCCAATTTTTAACCCAATACGATAACTCTAACCCATGTAGATATATATTGGTCTCAGAAGCGGATGTGAAGAAGCAACCACGGCGGAAGGCAAAGTCGGAGTGCGTAAAAAAACGATTCCTTACAGGAATCATTTTTCGACTCAGATTCGATTTCCTTCGGAAATCGAATCTTCGACGTAATAATAATAATAATAATAATAATAATAATGGTGTATGTGTAGGCACACGCGCACGCGCTCACGCGCTGACGTAATCTCTTCTCCGACGAAATTACGTCATCACGCTCGAGCTTAACTCGTCTTAAGCCTAATCTCAACCTCGGGTTTGGAAAGCCAAAAGGGCTTAAACGCGGGCGTAGCGGCTACGTTCTCTCGGGGGTGACCCCCTCTATATACATCCTACAGACTTGAAATTTACACGGTTTCATGCTTATCCCATACATAGATTATATTCCAAGTTTCAGACCTATACCTCTTATACTTTTTGAGAAAAAGCTGCCAACGCTCGGGCTGTCGCATCACTACTTGCGTTATCCGTAACTAAGCTAATTACTTGTCTCTTGTTATTTCGAATTCTTTTAGGATGTCAGTAACAAATTCTTGAATATATTCGCTGAAATGTTGAATATTTTTTTTTCTTTTACTGATAACGTTTTAGAAATCTTGTTTTTTATCTTCCGCCACATATGTAAATTATTGACAAATAATTTAGCTTTGCTCATGTGTAAGTATCCATTTTTTAAATGCACAAAGCGTCCCTTTATGCAATTTTTAAGCTTATTTTTTTGTTTATTTTTTCTTCTAGAACTATTTTACAAATATTTTTCCAGTCTAAAGGGACTTCCAGTTTCTAAGCAATGTCTCCACACAGTGCTTTAAATCCTGGTCATGCAAAGAAACTAATGGTCCCTATTTAACACCATTATAATCAATTGTATTTTGAATTTTCATTTAACATAGCAGAACAAGTTTATGGCAACTGAAAAGTTTCCACTTTAGTCTGAGCTTTTTTGACATTAAAGGTTTATCCTGATTAGTTTAGCTCACCTTTCTCTTTTTAACAATTGAAGCAATGTCTGGATGATAGCGTTTTTAATGTCGCATTAATTTAAAGGATCCACTATGATGTATTGTGACCCCATAAGTAACTGTTAGTTAGGTAGACTCTTTTGTGCATGATCGAACTGACTGTTTCCCTCAACTGTGTTAACTATTTCATATTGACAAAAAGAAAGTATTTTGATCATCAGAGTGAGTAATATATTTAAATACATGAGGTGTTTTCGATTTTGGTTTAGTTGAAATGATTTT
>JABUQX010015578.1:15000-32500 GCA_015478945.1 Trachelipus rathkii | reverse complement strand
TATATATATATATATATATATTATATTATATATATATATTATATTTATTTATTTATATTTAATATAAATATATTATATATATAAGTATATATATATATAAGTTTTCATTTCTTAAAATTTTGCATATATATATATATATATATTATATATATATATATTATATATATATATATTATATATATATATATATATATATCTATATATATATATATATTTTATATATACTATATATTAGTGATGGCAGGTAACATCTGCATCCCGCGAAGCAATCCGCCATTATTAAAGATCATCCGCATCCGCGCTTGCGCATGCGGATGTTGGCGCGGCATGTTTACTGTTGAGATTTGATAAAGAAATTTATAATAAAAATAACTTTAGAATTACTCTAAATGAAAATGAAAATCAGTTGAAGGCAATTCAAAAACGGCTTGAGTATTCCAATCATCTGTTATCAAAGACGTTCCAACTTGCTGGAATAGTACATCTTCATATGATGGAAAAATGGTATTGATCAAAGACCCTCTTGCTTTGTACGCCAGTTCGTATTCCAAAGTTAACATTCTTTATTAATGTGGAAAATGACATCATATCACACTGTATTAAACCATTTGAAGAAATTACCAAAAAAATCAGCGTCTCTACAGCTTCTGTCTCCGATGTAATACCATTAATCTCAGCTCTAGGAAGCATTTAGAACCATCTTCAAATGAAAATGATGACGGTTTAAAAAAGAATGAAAGATTAATGAAACCTAAAGCTAAGACACACGCTTTGGTTCTGCTGGAATTACTGCCCTTCATCACTATTGCAACTTACTAGATCCCCTTTCTAAAGGCAAGTTTTTTTTGTAACATATTAGACACAGTAACGTCATACTTTGTGTTTTCAGTTGAAAGGCTTTCAACTCCGAACAGTCCCTATCATCGCCACCCATTTAAAGAACAAAACAAACGAAATCTACTGAACCAACAACAGATTCACTGAAGAATTTCTCAGTCCAGTAGTGATGAAGACACACTCATTACCAAAGATGTAAGTGGCAAATGAATTGAACTATCACTAGAAACGACTGATACAAATGATGATCTATCAGTTGGTGGAAAGTTAAGCAAAATGTTTACCATGTTTTAGTAAACTTGCAAGAAAATATTTGGCCTGTCCCCCAACTATTGTTCCAAGTGAGAGAGTATTTTTAGCAATGCTGACTAATATATGAGATAAGAGAAACTGACTCTCAGAATAGAAAAGGCAGAAAATTGAATGTTATCCAAGTTAGCTTCCTATATTTGAAGACCTTTCATACTAAGTGCAAAAAGTATAGGCAAATACTTGTAAAATCTCTTTCATTAAGGTCGGAGGTTGGGTAAAGAGGTTGGTGTGGTGTATTTGAGTTGGATCCCCGTCCCACACCCCGGTAACAATTATATTAATATGTTGTGGTTAAACTCTATATATATATTATATATTAGTATATATATATATATATCTATTCTATATATATAATTATATATATATATATATATTATATATATATAATATATATATATATATCAACATGTCCCGCCATCCGCATCCGCATCCGCGGATGCGAAAAAATGACATCTGCTGGCATCACTAATATAATATATATTATATATATATATATATATTATATTATATATATATATATTAATATATATCTATATTATATATATATATAGTATATATTATATTATATATATATTATATATATAAATATATTATAATATATATATATAATAATATAATATATATATCTATATATATAGTATATATATATAATATATATTATATATATATATATATATATATAATATATATATATATATATATATACACCGCCTTTGTTCACCATCTTTTCACTCCTTAACCTATGATTTTTTCTACATATACAATTTTTTATTTATGTTAAATAACAAATTTAACTTAAGCAAAGTTCCTTACTCATGCTAATTTAGTGCATAGCTCTGATCATTTCCTTCAACGATGTCTTGTACACCCTAGCAAATTACCCTACTAACAAACTAGGTTCAGCGAATAAACCCACGTGTTAACCTAAGATCTTCTCCTTCACTCATCCTACTAAGGATATACTAAAATTAAATTTCACGGGTTCATTGTTTAATAAAGTTCCTAAAAGAATTCATCTTGTCCCTACGAGAAGTCCCATTTTGGGGTCACCTTCACGAAGGGGGCGTGTCAAGTCTCATTTAGGGGTGCAAAATTCTGGTCCTCGGTCAACCCTAGTTCTAACCTTAAGGTCCCTTCTATATGGGTTCCTAAAAAACGTGGCGTCTCTGACGCGCGCAACCCGTAGTTGAATAGGTGAATGAGCTCGTTTCTGTAGCAGAGCTTTTCCAATGTTTCTATGAAACGAATCGGTAGAGCGAAAGAGTCGCAAAGGCAAGTGCCAGGGTTCGATCCTCCCTTCAGGATCCTAGGTAGCAATTACCTAGAGAAGTTTCCCTCCTAGAATAGGGCTATGCCCGTGAGGTGCGAACTATTATAAAAAAATATATATGTATATTTGTACCAATGAAGAATAAAAGTATGGAAAAGCTTTAAAGGTTTTAATAACGAATTTGCTTCATTAAATTCAGAATTTATTTTTAGTAATTATTATTTGGAGAGTTTTCTTAATATAGACTACGGTTGGTCGACGCAACAAGGCAGTGCGGTGCGGTACAACATCCTCAGTTTTCCGATGAGGTGCGAAAAAATGACTGACTGTGACACACAGCACAGCACCACACCAAAATGTGTGCACCACCAACTGTACCCGGTAAGTTGGCCAACACTAGTTAGAACCCTCTCCTATTTACGATAAATTTTTTGCTGGTTCATCACTCCTTCTCTTCTAATGCGGTGCAGTGCGGTGTGCTCGGACAACATTAATATAGACATATCTGAACTTAACTGCTGGTAAACAATTGAATTTGTATGACCAACGTGTTGAAAGTTCCAGATTTTGATCATGGGTGCAAAAATATTCGTACTAATGAAGGCGAAGAGCTCCCTTATGTGATTGTGCTCTAGTGCCGTGGCATCACTTGCACCATTAAGCCATTGACCTTGGCATTCTACTGAATGGTTTGGAATTTATTCAAGTACTATCCAGTTCAGCTCATTAAGTGATTAGGTATTAACATTAAGTCACTACTTTTAATTTTATTTCAATCCATGAACATTTCTGTTGGTATTAAATTTTTAAACTTCGATGTAATAATCCAAATTGTTATATGTACTAATAGAGAAAAAATAAATGATTTTCATCACACACAACACACACACACACACATATAAATATATATAATATATAATATATATATATATATTATAATAATATAATACTAATATATATAATATATATATATATACTATATATTATATATAATTATATATATGATATTATATATAATATATATATATATACAGTATATATATACATATATATATATATATATATTTATATATATATATATATAAAATATATATATACTACATATATATATATATATAATATATATAATATATATATATATATATATATATTAGTCACATTCGTGAAAGCGGCTGAATGGAGACAAAAAAAAGGAAAAAAAAAACAGTAAAAGTTGATTTTTCAACACACACACACAAATACATTATATATATAATATATTATATATTATATATATTATAATTATATATATATTATATTATATATATATAATATATATAAATATATAATATATATATATGATATATATATATAATATATATAATATATATAATATATAATATATATATATACCGGTATATAATAGAAAGTATATATTATATATATACGTATATATAGAAATAATATATAGTATATATATAGAAAATAATATAGAATATATATATATATAATATATATATGTTATATATACTATATATATATATATACATATAATATATATATATTATATATATATTTATATATTATATATATATATAAATATATTATATTATTATTATATATATATTATATATATATATATATATGTATATATTATGATATATTATATATATATATATATATTATATATATATATATATATATATATATATAGTATATACTATATATATATATATGATACGTGATAAGATATATATATATATCTTACTTTTGTGTGGTATCTTAGACTAATGTCAAATATGTTCATTTTTTATTTGATTTCTAGTTAGAGATTATTAAAAGGAATTAATAGCCAATTAAGAATGTTTTTATGATTGTCAGTTTATTCGGTTTATTCAGCAAGAAAATTTTGTTTTAACATTTAGTGATCATCATGTTGATCATCAAATGCAACAGTAACAACTTGTTTATAAATATTGGGGAACTTAAGAAGTGCCCTTTCGTCGGGAATTTGTCGGTCAAGTGGGTAGCCAAGAGGTCGTTTGTCTGGGTATTTTTCTCCATGGATACCACACTGAGCATGAGATCCTCCACGTTCATTCTTTTCTAATTCTTCAATTGCAGCATCTTTACTTCCATCAGTAACAGCTACTACAAGGGCAAATTCTAAGCCTTCGGGTCTACCTTTTGGAAGAAGAAGCCTGTTGGGGATACCACAGCCTCTGGAGAATTCAGAGAGATCAAGATCTGAACCAGATTGAACAGCAGCATCAGCTTTTTGGACCAAAGTATTGAAACTTGGAATGTCCGGCACAGTAGTCGAGGCTTGAGATGATTCTCTTTCAACATGATTAGCTCCTGGAGTCACTGCATACAAAAATTGAGACGTTAATTATAATAAAATTATAATTATAACTAATAATTATAGCAAATTAAAATAAAATTATTTTCATTACATAATTAATGCAAGTTCAGCGTAAAGAAAAAATGCTAATCCGTTCTTGAATATACTTACACGTTCTCCAAAATTTGTCAAGTTCAATGCAGTGCCAACGCCCTTCATTGAGCGTGAAAAGAATTCCATTAGCATCGTAACGAGGGCAAAGGAAAATTCTAAATGTAGCAAATACGTCTCCACCGTTGTTGTTAGAAACATCGACAGTAAAAGTGAATGGTTTATGATTAAGACGAGAAACAATTGCAAATATAGGAACATCCTCAACGTCTTGAGTATCATCGACAGCCATGGTGAGATCAAATTCAAAATCTTCAAAGAAAGTTTTAAGTTCTCCTTTGATGCCTGCTGATTTAATTGCTACTCCTTTAAACTCTACTTCTTCAACTGTGTATGGTGGGAGGGAATCCTTATGCTCTTTGAAGATATTATCCATGTATTTGTGAAGTCTGAAGAAGGCTGGATCTCTAGTGGCTGTTTCAAAATGTTCCATAACACCTGGAGGCATGTTGAACTTTCCATGAGGGTCTCCCTGACGTCCAAGAATGATATGAGCCAAGTTGTGAAGAGCTCCATAATATTCAGGGTTAGGACTGTATTCGGAAGATTCAATTACATTTCCAAGAACATTAATACCACTTTCTTTTCTAATATCAATATTTTCACCATCATGTCCAGTGACATATCCGTGAGCGATAGCGTCTCTAATTCTGCTCTCAGTAATGATCATGTCTCGAATTCGAGCAACTCCATCAACATCTGAGAATCTTACGTTATCCGGGCGAGATGGAAATTCACCTCCATATTTATAAGTTGTATGTGGAGCAAATCCTTCAACAATTGGTCTATCCCAGTACAGCTCATCTACAAGGTTCAAATGGTTGGAGAGACGTTCAGCATCAAAACGAACGGTAAGTTGGTGATGGACCCAGAAGAAAAGTTCTCCTTTTCTGTCAAGTTCGTAACCATATGAATCCTTCCACCAGAATGGATAATCCATGTGCCAGGTTACGTGATGAACATTCAAACCAATATCTTCTCCAAAGTATGCTACTCTTTGTTCTGGATTTCTCTTAGTACCAGTGAAAGACATGTGGAATTTTCCTGGAGTTTGTGTCATTTTAGCAGAATATGCTTGATTAATTATTTCAGAGTTAGTGAATAAATGTGGTGTGATTTCGTAAAGTGGTGGCAAAACAATATGGTCAGCAATTTTGGCGTGAATCACAGCGGTGTAAAGAGCATACACAAAGACTCCCTCATTCAACCTCTCTCTAAAGTAAGCAGCATTTGCAATGCCGGTTTTCCAATCTTTACTATTAATGAGAACTTCGAATAGAAATAGAGCTTCTTCTCTGTGGCGGTTGTTAAAGAGAGAGAAGTAGTGATGCTTCTCAAGCACTCTGTGATCTTCAATTTCTTTTAAAAGTTTCTTAACTGCAGCTCCTCCATCTTTGTAATGGGATGTATCGGCTGCGGGTTTAAAATTTTCTGATGCATCTTTCAAATCGGTAAAATAAGTTCTGATAGGTTCATTAACTTTGTTTAGAAGTCTAAGAACATCTTGCTGCTTCTTAGCTGTGGAAACTGTAGAAAAAGAAAAGCGTTTATAAGCTTTGTTATCTTGGTAACAAAAATAATCTATACCTATAAGTAAAATAAAGCTTGTAGGGATCAAGAATATTTCTGCAAAAGCAGTTTAATATAATTTCATTAGACATTTCTTTCAAGGAGCACAATATTATTAATGTTTTATGTAAATAATATTACATTAAATTTTTCTTTTTCATAAGCTCGGAAATAACACTGAAATATTTAGTTTTTAACTTATTCTAATAATGTTACAGGATTCTCAAAAAAGTTTAACAACATATAGGATTGGATCCCCTATGGATTATATATGTGAACAAACCTTCTACTACAATATTGAAGTGAAATAGTGTGTGCCGTAGATTTGTAAGGTTATTTTGAATTCATAATATATTGAATTTTTTATTTTAAAATTTTTGATGGGAGTTTGCCCTTCACTTAAAGTTACCCTCTTAGATTTGATCCATTATTAGGGTTTATTCATTAAAAAAAGCACAAGCTTAAAGTGAATTAAGCACACTAATTAAGTCTTTGCCCATTATGGCGACATGTTTAATTCTAAAAGTATAATTTCTAAAAATCTTTAACTCTCAGTAAATACTATCATATATATTACTATATAATACTTATATAGTTATATAATATATATAGTTATATTATATAATTATATATATATTATACCTATATATGATATATATTAATATATATATATTATATATATAAACTATATATATATATATATATATATATATTATTATATATATATATATAGTAGTATATATACTATATATATATATATATATAATATATATATATATATATTATATATGACTATAATATATAATTATAAATATATTAATATTATATATAATATATTATATTATATTATTTAATTGTTATCACATTGTAATATCCTTTCACTATCTCTGTTATTATTATAAATTAATATTAATTTACGAGCATAAATACATTACAAAAAATTCATCAAAATGTTTGCTCTCGAGGAAATTTTTGCCTGCAACGAACTTTTATAATTGAAAACAAAAACTTTATATAAGGCATATTTAAATAAAAAAGACATAGCCTATTTAACTCGGAACCTGCATTCCATTGATCAATGCGAGATAAGATAATGATTAAAATAAATTAATTAAATATATAATTAGTTATTTCTAATGAATTTTCTATGCTTTGATAAAAAAAAAACATGCACTTACCCTTTTCGTCGTCATATTATCTCAAAATTAGCAAGCTGAGCAATGGCGAATAGCAAGAGGAAGGAAACCAAGAATCTTCATGTTGCTGGTTGTGTCGGTGATGAATAAACACACTATTTTTGTCCACTTGACAGTCCCTTTTATGGTCTGAGGTTATTGGAATAAGAGTGAAGACATTCAAGATATTTAAATTTGCTTTGAAAGCATATTTTTAATCAATGTCACTTGACGTTTAAGTTAAGTGGTGTTGTTCTCATTCGGGTAATAAGGTATTATATATATATATATATTATATATATATATATAATATAATATCATATATATATTATATAATTTATAATATAATATATATATGTCTATATATATATATAATATATATACAGGGTGTATCATTAATATTGCGAAAAATTCAGTATGATATTCCGTGCATAAATATAGATAAGATGTGTCAAAACATTTCACCGAAACGCTCCCCCCTATCCCCTCCCTCGCCCCTTTCTCTGCCCCGTGAGTTTCCAGAGACAGGTGATGGAGAACTTATGTGGGACATATCTGATATATTCCATTGCCCGTCCCTGCAACATTTCAACCTTAATAATAAACACAATATACCGTTAGAAGCTTTACCTACTGTTATTACTAGTTAGCCGTATCTCGCTTCATTTATAGATATACTAGTCCCGTGGTCGCATCCAAGTTCTGTTTTTTTTTTTTTTTTTTCCCCCCTTCTTTTTGAAGTGTTGCTCATATTTTCAAAAATGAATTACAACAAATAGTGAAATGTGCGATATAGCATTTTGTTTACGGTCGTACGACGGGTAATTTTTAGGGCTGTCATGCGTCTCGTATGAGAAATGTACCCTAATCAATCGGACGGTGTCATCCCGATCATACTATGTTGTGCACGTCATCCATCAAACGTCTTAGAGAAACGGAAGTTTAAAAAACTTACTATGAAAACCGGGCGACCTCGCATATTTTCAACTCCAAATGTCGAAGAACAGGCTCTCCAAGAAAACTTTGAGGACAGTCCTACAACGAAGTACCAGAAGAGATTGCATGCAACACGTACAGTGTAAGTCCATTAGACAGTTTTCAGAGTATTCGAAAAATCAACTTCTGTACACTTTCACATCCAAACGAGTGCAGGGCACTGGTACCACAGAGGTTTTCTGCGAGATGAGAGCTTTGTGTCGATGATGCACAGAAAATTGCAGTCAATCCTCACCATTTAGCAGAAAGTATTGTTTCACCGATAGGCAAAGTTTTCGCAGATGGACGCCATAGTCGGAACTCACAACAATCCACTAATGCCTTATGAGAACCCATATGCAATAGTTGAAAGCCGCCATCAACACCAGCTTTCATTGAATGTATGGGTCGAATTGTTGGCGACCAGTTTTGATATGTGCCATGTCTTTTTACCAGACGAGGCTTCTGAGACGTTTATCGCGCAATTATTCTGACATGACTTGCCTGTAACTTAGCTGAAGACGTGCCATTACAATTAAAGATCAAAATGTATTTCATGCACGGACGCGCTCAGCTCATTTTCAGTTTAGTTTGCTCGTACTAGTTGAACACGTGTAGTATCCTACCCTTGGAGTAGTCGAGGAGCGGTTACAGAACCTTGGCTTCCAACGGTCTACAAAGCGGAATGCATCGCAGGACTTGTTGATGGTAGCAGCAGGCGGTTTTTGGTTTATTCCAGCAACTCAAATTGAAAGCTTCCGAACGTTTCTAATTGGGGTATCAGTAATCGCATCTTGTCTAACCTTCTTAGACATACAGTATATTTGAACAAACCGCCGGTCTTTTCGCCACAGAATAGAGGACTGTATTGCTCTAGGGGATTGCTCATTTCTCATTGTTATAACCTTAGCTGCACCATTTGCTCGTACTATTTTGTAATATATTTGTCCTGTGCAGTAATGTATGGTATTCTTATAATTAATAAATTTAATGAATTTTTTACACCTTTCAAAATTTAGTTCACTTGTTTATTGTAACTTAATGTTTAAATATTTTTCATCACCTTGTATCTTGGAAACGAGCGTTTCGGTGAAATGTTTGACACCATATTTTTCTGAAATTTAGTTGCAAGGGAATATCAATAACTGGAATCTTTTCGCAATTTTTAAAATTGATAAGCCATTATATTCAGGACTATAGAAGATACCGTCCTGTAACGAGAGAACTGACAAATAACTACACTAAAACAAATGACAATTTTGTAGGAATCAGCGAAGAATTGTAGTTCAGAAACAATGGTAAAAGAAAAATTAGGAAATGACTTAAAATAGATTTTTCATATTCTTTTACTATTGTAAGTTAAACAGGTATTAGGCATGTACGATAAGAAATAGAAAAATTTGAGGTCTGCAACTAAATTGATCGCGAAAATATGCCAAAAAAATTTTTTTTGTTGACGTAAAACTATTGTTTAGTATTAATGTTACGTGTGAAAATATAACGATGTGGTAAAGAGATTTAATGTCATAATACTGTAACTACATATAAGCATGAATGTAATTGGGTTCTTACCAATACAGTGTTTAGTGAAAGGTGAATAAGAAATGTAATAAGTGAAAAAAAAACGTGCAATATATGGAAACGTGCGGTACGTATGTAAATTTAGCAATAGAAGAAAATGCAACAGAAGCTGGTATGCAGTTGGAGGACGTAAATTTGTAAGAATACTCAAAAACTTACGCAAAGATACTTAAGGAAAGAAAGACTTTAAAGCTACTTTATGGGTTTAGTGAAAAAATTTTTGTGTCGTAGATAATTTTTTTATTTGTGTTTTTTTGTTTGTTTTTTTTTTGTAGACTAAAAGAAATAGACACTAGGTGAAACCCAAAGATGGAAGTGTCGGGTCGTGTTGGCCTACTGGGTGACGACCGGGGAAACTTCGATCCCCCTCTGTCCGCTTAACGCCTCCGCCCCTAAAAAAAGCCCCCTCCAAAACAAGTATAATATGGAAAATCTTCGATGAAATGTCCACTGATTCCAAAAAAGTGTTCCATTTGTTTTAGTGTTAGGTTAAGCAGTGTAGTTCTCTAGCTTACATGGACGTATTTTAAGGTTGTGTCTGGCATATATAATATATTTTACTATAATTAATATATGTATATATATTTATATTATTTATATATATATATATATATATATATATATATATATATATATACTTAATATATATATTATTTCAAGTTAGTGATATAGATATATGGGAGAAAAAGCATATAAGATTAATCAATAAGACTTATATAGATGAATAAGTTGCATACAATATATGCTGAATCTTAAATAATCTAGTGAGTAATTTTTGTGTTAAAAAAAAAAACATAAATAATAAAATAATAATATTATTACTCTACTTATATTTCTCGAATTAGTGAAGTAAATTCATCTATAGTACACTCAAGAATTAATGCCATGTCCAGTTAGACAATAGGATACATATATAACTATATCTGTATAATAGCAGCAAGTAAAATAATAGAATTTATCTTTCGAAGGTGAGAAAAATATATACTCTATAATGAGAAGACGTGAGCTTATGAAACACCAAGTAGTATTTTTTCTTATATGAACTAAACTTCTTTTAAATTATATCTACTCTATTAGTTCATTGCTATGAGGCTCTCGTTCATGTACCTTTGTCTTTTGACATTTTATTTATAATCTCATTTATTATAATTTAATTAATTCATTATCTCATATATTTATATTCGATAAAATTATTATTTTATCTTATTTATTCTCTTTCTCTGGCTATTTTCATTACTTCTGTTTTTTCTGTATTTTATTCCTCTATGATTATATATTATTACGAAAATATATATTATTATAATTTATTGCGAGTATTTTTTCTTTTTTATACACATATAAACACTCAGAGCATAGAACACTAAAATCCTATATATCACTATGATAGTTATTTCTATTACCACTTATAATTACCATACTGTAGGAATGTTCTGAGTTAAAGAACTATATAATGAGTATTAAATAGTTTTTTTTTCAGCTAAATACGAGGAAAGTTAACGTCTTAAAATAAATATAATATAGGTAACTATATATCCATGTTATATCTATCGGACTACTGATAAGTTAATATTCAAAAAGAAACAAGAAGAAAATCCTAAATTGGAAGAAAAAATCGAGTAAATACCGGACATTAATAAAGGTATAAAATATTTGACGGTATACTTTACTACATTTCTTAAAATGCTCTAATTAAATACTTAAACTAATCATATTTTAATATAACAAATACATCAAGATTATCTTATTCGGCGACACAGCAGTCATTCATGACTCTTCATCTTATTATTCGGCACTCAAGAGATTTGATAACTCCTAGTGGACAAAGCTGATTTTTTTCCTTCCTTCATGGGCTAATAGCAGATGGAGAAATGACGTTATAGTTATGAGTAATGCCTTTCTATTCCCGTACTACCTAGAAATAATATATATTCAAATTTGTATTGTGAAGAACAGAAGTCTCGAGTACCCTCTTTAAAATTTCATTCTCCTTAATCGAAAAGCATTCTAACTTAGCAGGCGTAACGATAAATGAAGTCACCGAAGTATTTGCATTTCTTGTATAAGAAAAAATTTATTTCCTTTTACACTGTGCATTATGTTCTCTTATTATCGAATACAGCAGCTCTAATTTTAACCTCTCTAATATACTTATAAACTATCTTGAAAGTGTCCTTACTATGTGTCTCACAGCTATTCTTATATGCTTATTCACCTATAAGTATAATATATTATAATATAATATAATATACATATAATACAATAAATACAGGTGATCCAAAATAAATGACTCTATAATTCATCACTATTATATAAATATAATATATCTCTTACGTGCTACAAATCTTAGTCTATATATTATGAGCTCACCTTACCGTACTATTGTGTAACAGTCCCCAACTCTGGGAACTCTTTCCTTCGCTCTTACACCATGCAATCCCGATGCTCGTAATATAGTAAATTATACTGAAGGTTATAAGTTAATCTCTTCACGTTCTTAACTATCTCTCTGCTAATACTTTTAACAGTTTCGTGCCCTTCTCAACTATATCTTCACTCTTACTCTCATATTCATTCTTCTCTCTCTTCATCTCTTTCTTCTACTATATATAGATATATATATATTATATATAGATTATTGTTAATAATATATATATAATATATATAATATATATATATATATAGTAATAATATTATTATACTATATTAATATATAAATATAATATATATATAATATATATATATTTATATATTATATCAGAGGCGACTCCCACACTCGTGCTACTAAATGATAAATAATAAGTTATTATTATAGAAAACGAATTTCTATACATTGTTGTATGATAAAATTCTTCTTATTTTGTGTTTAAAATATGCCCACTGAAGGAATACATTACCTAATAAAAATCTCAGTTATTATGTTAAAAATTAAAAACAAAAAAGTAGTGTAGTTAAGAATCATCGCCATTTGATAAATATTCATTATTTAATATACTCAATTATCTAATAATATTTTAATAAACGCTTTCAGGCTGTGCCGAGAAAAGCGGAGAGAAAAATTGAAGACGGTGTACAATACACAAACACAAATATTCGATGAATTTAATTTTTTTAACAAGTTGTTTTTTTTTAATAAACCTAGGTAAATATAAATAAATAAACTCGTATTTATATGTTTTAAAAAAAAATAAAATATATCATATGGTCTATTTTATAATGCATACATTCGGAAAAAAATAATTATATATTTAAATTCTAATATATCTTTATCTGATAAGTGAAAATACAATAATAGGACTATAAATACCATGTTCACGAATTTATAAAATCTAATTTTGTAGGAACAGTACATCTTCATATTTTTTTTTTTCATAATAATAGTTAATCTACTTTGAAGTAATTATAATTTTCACATTATTTATAATTCGCTCGTATGTGGCAACTATGCCTTTATGTGATATAGTGAGTTGTATACCAAATTTTGAGTAGTTATATATATTATGAAGGTTCTATAGAGAGTGTAGGTCATAATTTAGTTGATGAAAATAGATATTCTACTACTATAGTAATAGTTAATAAAGATAGTGAAATAAGTAGTTCTATTTACGTTTGCCATGTACATACCAGTTAGTTTTTGAAAGCATATATATATATATAATATATTAGAGAGAGACGTTCGATAGTAGAGCAGGCACAAATACGATAGTGTCGTATCTCCTAGTACAATGATACCTTACAAAAAAATAATGTTTCGGCGATGTGAACTGGACAGTCGCACTTGCTTATATAACCAATGTTGCAATTGCAACGTTTGCAATGAAGTACTAATTATTATAAAACCATTATTTTATATAGTATAGTAAATATATATAATAATTTTAGAATTATTATTTATATTAATATATAGATGTATTATTTTTTTTAGTAGGATGGACCTCGATAGTATCTCTCATCCTGTAGACTTCCCCGTAATAGACCGCGCCTGTATATATAATATAGATATATATATCTATATATAATATATACATATATTATATTATTAAATAAATTAATAATAATAATTAAAAAATAATATTATAATATAATATTATATATTAATAGTATTAATTATTATTATATATATATATATACTATATATATATATTAAATTATATTAATATATATCAATTATATATATTAACTATAATTTTTATGATAAAAATTTAGGAACATTAATTAGATCATATTAGTATTATATATATATATATCATATATATATATATATATAGTAATTACTAATATATATTATATATTAATAATAATATATCATAAATATATAGTATATATTTATAATATATATATATAATTAATATATATTATATATATATATATATATTAATTTATAATTATATATATATATATATAATAACTATATTATATATATATTAATATATAATATATAATTATAATAATAATTAATAATACTATATATATATAGATATATATATATAATATATACTCAGTAATATAATATATATATAGTATAGATATATATATAATTAATATATTATAGTATAATTATATATAACTATATATATACTTATATTTAATATTAATATATTAAGTATTATATTATAAATATTATATATATATATCAGATATATATATATAATATATATATTATATATATAACTTAAAATATTTCATTAAATAGCTATAAATTTTTTTTGAATATACTATAATAATACTATACTGATATACTATAATATATATAATATTTATATATTATATATATATATATATATTATATATATTATATATTATATATATATTATATATATATATTAATATATATAGATATATTATTATATATAACATTATAATATATTAATATATAATATATATTATTAATAGAATATATATATTAATTATTAAATATAATAATATATTAAACTAATATTATACTTAATAAATTAGCTTATTATTACTATAATTATTAATATATAATATATATATATAATATATAGAGTATTATATATATTATATATAAATAATAATATATATTATATTATATATTACATTATATAATAATAGATAGGTATATATATATTAATATATATAGGATATAATTAATTATATATATTAATAAATTTTATATAATAGTATATATATATATACATATATATTAACCTATAATTTATATATATATTATAATCATATACTATATCATATATATATATATATTATAATTTATAATATATGAAATACCTAATTATAATATGAGTAATAATATACATATAAGACAATTTAGTATAGATATATATTATATAGAAAGAATTAGCTATTAAGAAATTAGTTATATATATATATATATATATATATATATATATATATAATATAATATATATATATATATATATATATTATATATATTATATATATTATACTATAATATATATATATATATAGAAGAATTAGCTATTTAGATATATTATATATATCATATTATATATAAATATATATAATATATATATATATAATATATATATATTATATAATATATATATATTAATATATCATATAATATATATATATATATTTATAATATATATATATATATATTATCATATACTATATATATTATATATATATAATATATTATAATATATATATGATAATATAATATATATATATATAGAAAATTAAGTTATTTAGAAATTAGTTATATATATATATATAGATATATATATTAATATATATATAATATATATATATTATATATATTATATATAATATATTATAGTAATATATATACTATATATATAACTAATCAGCGCGGCTTTACGGGTAAGCACACAGGAGGCCGGAGCCTCCCTCTAAAAAAAAAAAAGCAAACTAAAGTAATACATAATTCAAATTGAATACTATGTTGCTAAAAATAATGTAAAATGTTTATACAAAGACGCTATTTTACATTAAGATCATTTATTCTCCTGCGAAACATTATTTTTCGTAAGGATCATTGACTGGACGAATTTCGATTTGTGCCTCAAAGAAAGCATAATTATAATGCTTTCAACACGGTCTCATGGCAACGTAAACAGAAACCTTATTCTATTTTGTCTATTTTGAGGATTTTTCCACAAGCCTCCCTCTCGAACAACTTCATAAAATTAACTCCCAAATTTGACAAACCTCTACTCATTAAGCAAGAGTTGCCACTTCGCAATATAAATATGTTGAAACAAATAAAGAGAACTATTAAAAAAAAAATAAATAAAAAAACTAATCTCAGAAATTTATATAGTTATATAGATATATAATATATATTATATTATATAAATATAATATTATATATATATATATATATATATATATATATATATATATACTATATATATATATATAATATTTATATATATATTAATATATATATAATTATATATAATATATATATATATATAATATATATATATTATATATATATTATTGATATTATATATAATATATATATATATTATATATATATATATATTTAGAGAGACGAAAAGCAACTTGAGAGAGAGGACGAGAGAGGAGAGAGGAGAGAAGGAGACAGAGAGAGAGAGAGAGAGAGAGGAATTATACTAAAATTTACTATATTGAGAATCGAGATGCCAAGGTGTAAGAAGCGAAAGAAAAAGTGCCCAGATTGGAGGGACCTCATGCGGGGCAACCGCTAAGTTGGCACTTAAAGAATATTTAATAGTGATTAGAGGCCTTATTTTGGATCACCCTGTTATTATTGTATTATTGTTAATTTTATAATTTTTATGAATCGTTATTGACAAGTATATTTTTAATAGGGGATTGGGCCTAGAGACTATGCAACTTCAGAACAGTCATCTTACTCAGGAAGATTAATTCCAGGTTGGCTTACGAAGAGATTGATAAATTAGTGCTCGGGAATGATATTGAGTTAAAACGGAATTTGGAAACAGCAGTTAATAAATCAGTGTTCTCTTGCCTGCCTAGACACAAGTTGGGAATTTAGTTTTAACCTCGCCTAAAGTTGGAATTATGAGTATCACACTTTATTCCGGGAAATTTATAATGTGTTAAGTATGGACATTTTAGAAAGGTTGTAAGTAACCGCTCCATTTATTCTTTATTTACAAGTTGTTTCCGGTATTTACATCGATTTTGTTTGTCCTAAAATTTATGACTTTCTTATTGTGAATTACTTGAATATTTACTTATCAGTGTTCGAAGAGATTAACAGGTTATGTGCTTTATTTATGACGTTTACATTTTCCTCGTTGCTAAAAAAAC
>JABUQX010015578.1:0-12500 GCA_015478945.1 Trachelipus rathkii | reverse complement strand
GACCTCGAGCGTCGAAAGCCAAATTGATGATCTGCAAGAAGGGAATGAGACTCCAGAGGATCCAGGAAATGAGAGTAAGAAGAGTTTCAAAGATCTTAGAATAGAAAATACAAGTGAGAGCATATAGGGCGATAGTTGAAGGATCAGAGCGCTGCCCTTTTTCGGGATTTGCTGACATATTCGCTCTTCAAGCACTGAGGAAATGTACTATATTAAGGCATAGAGCGTAGAGTTGAATGAGACAAGGGGCCAGCTCGGAACAAACTTCCCTCAAACACGGTGAGAATGCCATCCGGGCACTTAGCCTTTCCTGACTCATAGATCTCAAGATCCCATCACCCGATCATGCGATGAATCACGGGAAGAGGCATAGGAAATTTGAGAGGAGAAGAAGCAGGAGGAGAGATGCCGGAATCGTCCAGGGTAGAGTAGATGAAAAAAAGGAGCCGAAGAGATTAGCCTTTTCATTAGAGTTATCTACAGAACCGTCAGAGCGCATAAAGTGGAGGAAAGCAGATTTACAAAATAATAGAGATGTTTTGCAAGAGCCAGAAATTTTATATCAGTAGGAGAGCAAGTAGGTTGTTGCGCACTTTCTTTTACTGAAAGCGCGTTTAGCACTGTCGAATAATAGCTCTGCAAGACGATTCCGAGCAGAATGAAATAGGTAAAGTGAATAGGAGAAACGAGCAGTTTTCCATGCCGATAGGCCAATGTCTCTTTCCTGAATGGAACGAGAACATTGTGCCATCGAACCATGGATTTGTGGCAGAATAAGAATTAGTGAAGATGCGAATGAACAACTCATACCCCGACGATTATGCCCCCACTTTTTCAGCGGATGACCGAAGCTTCAACTCCGAGTCAAAGCAAGATTCCCTCCAAGCATAGTTTGCACAAAGAAACGACGCAACGCCCCCCCAATTAGCCCGATTAAAGTGCAGAAAGTACGTTTGGGGCATGCGTGAGCTGCTGCGAGAAGAAAGTTTATAAAATAAAGCTACAAGATTGGCGTCAGACTTACCGATAGGAGGGAAATGATGTATTATATCGAGAAGGAGTAGTGGTGAAACAACTAAATCAAAGCGTGTTCAAGAATTGGTTAGGACGATCTGGTATGTGTGTGTAGGTTCTCTAATTAACCTGTTTCCAGATCGGTTTGAGGAATACTGAATTTTTTGGGCCTCTTCCCTCCTGCATCAGTAATGAGAGAGAAAGCCCAACCACCTCAGTGTGATGTCAGTGAAATCCCCTAAATTAGATGATCTCAAGCAATTCTGTATGGAAGACAGTAACAGTGCTTCATGAGAAGTAGTAAGATATTCAAAAGGAGGAGAAAAAGTTTTAAAATTAAAATTAAATAATTATTAAATTAATTAAAATGTGTTTAAAATTCTGGTTCCTATAGGGGCAGCAAGCAGAAACCACAAGAAATAGTAGTAGTAGAGGAGAAAGACTTTAAAGCACTTGAACATCGGAAATTAGGGACATTTCAAGAATTCTCAAGCAGAGATTCAAGATTCTCAGAAGTGTTACAGAGTGTTAATGTATTTATATAGGCACAGGACTCCACCATTTAGTCTGAATTATAGAAAAGGTTATAGTTGGGAGATATTAAGGTTTTGGAAAAGAATCCTGGCTAGCTGGGTCTCAGGACATTAATAAAATGTTAGGTAGAGAGTTAGCGAGGTGATATTCCACAGATTCATGGTTAGCTTTCAGGCCACGAACGTTGGCAAAGTCCATAGAGAACCCCATCCTGCGCCCACCCCTACATCTTCTCTGTCCAGTCATTCAAACAGACACCCACACAAACAAACACACACAAGTTCTTGTACACAAAGGCCACCCCAAAAAAAACAACTGAATTGGGTTTTTATTAAAAATCGCCGCGCCCACAACAACAAACACAACACACACCACACACACACAACACCCACACACACACACAAACACAACAAAAACACACACACACAAAGACTCACCTACAAAAAATGATAAAACAAAGTAAAAAAAAATTAAGCAAATAAATCCTATAGATGCATTGGAAACCTTAAAAAAAGAAGGCATCGATTTTTTTTTCCATCAGATCGACGGCCTCTAACTGAAGCTGCTATCCAGTCGATTATGTAAAGTAAATTAAACCTTAAAAGTTAAAAATCACACACACGCACTCGCACAGCTTCATAAATTTACGAACGTAAAGAAAACTTAAAATCGTACGATACCAATAAATCTTCAATTAAACTTTAAAAAAAAGCTAAAAGCTGAGAAATAAGTTAAAAAAGGAAAATCCGAAAAACTTAAAAAGCTAAAAGGAAAACTTAAAAACTTATACTTAGAAGATTCGGTCGTTCGAAAAGATTAGTTATCTTTCAATCTGATCATCTTTGAGAGTGCCAGAGCAAGTATTTATAAATAATTAAGAGCTTATAGGCCATACTACACATTAAACACTGATGCAGTAAAACTAAGTCAAGACTAACAAATTTATAGCACAAATTAGCGAAACAAAACACATAACACACGGCCAAAACTTCATAGCCAGAAACAAACTTCATTTTGACAATCTATAATATCTCTAAATACATCTATAATATATATGATATTATATATATATATATATATTATATATATATAATATATATATATAATATATATATATATATATATATATTTAGATATATATATATAGTAGATATATATATAGTTAGGATGGGCCGGATTCCGGCAACTATCCGGTATCCGGCCTATCCGGGCAAGTTTTTGACTATCCGGTATCCGGCCGCGATATCATTGTTATCGCCGAGAAACCGGATGCAATTACTTCCCTAGTGTTCTTCTTCGGTTTAGGAAAGTTCCAAATAATTTGAAAAATTATACTATTAATATATATTAAATTTATATATAATATATAAATATATATATATATATATATATATATATATATATATATATATATATATAATTATATATATATATTATAATATATATATATATATATATATATAATTATATACTTGTTTAGATTTCGATTGTTGGTACCAATGTTTATATTATTTTATTCATCATTTAGGTTGACTGTACAATACATTTTATCTACAATTGGGTTCGGTGACACGTCTTTCATAAATTATGGTTAAAATATGTATTATTAAAAATATTATAATAATATATTATAATATATTTAAAATAATATGTAAAAAATATGTATTTATAATGGATTAAGTTACTAAGACACATGTTAATGCAATTTTTACCACCATAATTTTTATTCTCACGTTTAAGTATCTGTAATACTAAATAGTAATTACCACTGGTTATTTTTAAAGTGTTTAAGCATTGTATTATTTTCCAGTATATATATACGCACATTTTCAGAAATTTATAATAAAAAAAAAACACGAATTATTCTCCATGTTACCCAGCCATCAGTGATTAAACGTATAAAAAATAGAGCAAATGTCAGTGGCAACAAAACTGATAAAAATGCATGTATGAAAGAAATATACGTCTGCTATTAAGAAAAGTGGTGCTACAAATAAATGGTCAATATCGATTATAACTTTAAAGGACAATCGAGAACTAAATAATTATCGATACTGGAGAATCGGTCGATTAATGAGTTAACACTCGATATCATTTATAATATTGATAAAGTGTACATCAGAATTAAAGAAAAACTCTTTTAAAACCGATTATCCTTTGAAAGAAAAAAAAGAAAAAAAAAAAACAAAAAAAAATACGATTTTTAGTGTTGCTATCAAAACGTACCAAAGATGGCCAAACGCTGTAAAAAATTGTAGGACTAAAAGTTGTCACATTCCACTAAAACTACAATTTTTTTTGGTAAGTCCTCTAACTGCGGGAATGATATAGGCATTCCGCTAACGGCAATTCCACAACATTTTTCTCCTTGTTGCATTTTCACAGATTTTGCAATTTATTTTGGGTATTCCGGAAGCAGCTGTCCTGAGCAATTTCTTAGACCTACCACCTCTTGAATATATAGTATATATATAATATATATATATATAATATATATATATATTTTTATATATATATATATAAAAAATACAATAATATGCACAAATTGATAATCTAGAAAGAATTTCCATATTAGATAATCTATATATATAATAGAGTCAGCTCCAGATTAGATGTCCCATGTATGTAAAAAAACTATGATAGAGCTACGTAAAAAACTGAATACATTTTTGGAATCAGCGCATCAATATAATGAGAAAATGAAAGAGAAATAAATAAAGTGAGATAAAAAAAATAAATAATAATAATAAATGAAGAAGACGAAGAAAGTGACGATAACAAATACATAATAATAATGTGTTTGCGTCTCGTTCTCGGCCAAAAGTGTGGTTTTTCGGTCGGTTCGGCGAGTTGCATGAGTTCCTGCCCAATATTGTCTTGTTTCAATGTGTTAAGGCGAACATAGGCACACACACCATCACACAGCAGACACCACAAACACACACACACACACACATTGTATACACAACTCAATGATAGATATTGTTTCTAGGATGAAATAATTTTTTTTGATGAAAAATTTATTGAATTACATTAACAATAAATATTCAAAGTTTAATTTTTTAATTTTAATTTAACTTTTGTGTAGGTTTGTGAAGATTTGTGATGGTTTTGCATTATTTTTAGTTTCCCTAAAGTATTGAAAAGAAATAACAATAAACGTTTATTTTTTTATGGGTATCCTGTTTAAAATTAAAGTTTTTTGGACGTACGATGCTATAATATTTTGGGAGTTCTATTAATTATCAGTAATTAAGTTATAATTTTTTTTTTGTCTTGGCATGTACAATGTACGCTAATTCAAAAAATATATATGAAAGTATTTTTAGAATTAGAGATATAGTTGTTGTTGTTTTTTAGAATTCGAGTTTGTTGGTAAAGGTTGGGATGTACTTTCATGCATATAGTATAATATATAATAATAGATATTATATATATATATATATGTTAGTATATATATATATGTCTATATAAGTAGGTTTTAATATTATATATAATATTATAATATATATATAATTTATATTTTATATATATATATTTATATAGTATTATTATAAATATTTATATATTATTTTTATTACATAGTATATATATAGATATTATATATATATAATAAGTTTATGTATATTATAATATAATATATATATATATAGTAATAATAATCCCTAGTAGTATATAATGCTGTCGTGTAGTGTTAGTGTGAGATTGGTACTACTTTAGTGATTATTAAGATAACTTCGTTTCTTCCCCATCTATATCCGCCTAATTACACTTTTTGGATAATTTTTTCCCGCTAATGAAAATCATAATAGGCCTTATGAGTAAGGTCATAAGCACACAAAATAAAATAATATGTAATTCTAATATCTCATAGTTTAATATAAGAGTTTGAAATTAAAGCTGTCATTAGATCTTAAGTTTGAAGTGTAGTTGTGAATCGACCACCATTTGTAGGTGATATTAGTAGGCTATTCTTTTATTAAATTCTCTTTGTATAGTCAATTATTTTGGGAAATTTTAGTTTTTAATTTGTATTTACTTATCTTAAGAAATTTAGTGATTATTGATATTAAAAATTATTATATATAATTAAGTAATTATAATATATATTCACTGAATAGCATAAATAAGATAAGAATATATAATAGGTATATTTTTGGTTGTGACACACTTTTCGCGATTCGGTGGATAAAGAGACGAAATGTTAGATATTTGCGTCACTTAAAGTAACATAAGAGCAATCATGTATGTTGCCATCTTGACCATGTGATATATTTACTTGACATAATAAGAGAACTGCTTGTTATAAAGGGTTGAGTATTTGAAATCGAGTGTATTATAGTAGATATACATAAGTACTGTCTTATTATAGAGAGTAGTTCTAACAATAAGAGTTAAGCCCAGAAGTTAATCCAATGGAGCTCTCCAATGTACACTCTTCTATGATCTCATGTATACTCGATGATTGTGTATTTGGTTAGGTTATTAAGTTAGCAAATTTGCTAGAGTGCGCGCGATCAATTATTAACTCTAGTGTATCTATGTTACTGCGATATAATAGAAAAATTTGTGTTTACTTTAGACATTTTAATTGAGCTCCCCTCTCATAATTTATAGAATGTTGTAAAGCAGTTAAAACAATTACCAATCTTGTTTCCTGAAGTAGTAGTAGTAGTATTTTTACATAAGTAAAAATATATTTTCGCAATTTGTAATGTTAATTTTATATTATTCTTTTCTTAGCGTTATTGTATTTACTAATTTATATTTTATTATTTTTAAAATTATATATAAAAATAACATTGACTTTCCTCATAATATTAAGAGACATAAATTCTAATGAACATACTCTACGTCACTTACGCAACACACATGTGTTCAGACCGACAACACATCAGTGACACTTAAAATTAAAACAATTTCTTATATTTCACGCTCACTCTATCGTCCCTGCGCGCATATATTATATGTATTATAACATGAGAAAATAGCAGATATCCTCTCTGAGCTAGTACCGGGCGTTCATCAGGCATAATGTGCACTTATCCTGAGGTAATCCGCTCGGTAATTTGGCGGTGTTGTATACTTTCCTATTCTCAAGATTATCGGCTCTTTATCGTCGGCCTTATCTCGATTAGATTTCACCTCTAACGGAGGCCTCATCACCTAATTATATGTATAATGTAAATAGTGATCTCGGTGTGTAATGTGAGTCGAAGGATAATTAATGTTGTAAATTGATATTAGTGTATTTAAATAGTAGCGTGAGAGTATAAGGCAGTGGGATATTAGTTATGACTATTATAGATTCTTTTAGGTATATCATATTTTATAATGTATATTGTTATGTATAGGGTTAATTAAGTTATGAAGAGAATTATTAGAGGTGGGTAGTATATAATAGGTTAGTCAGTAGTGTGAGATAGTGTGTTGATGAGAGATGAATGAGAGATAATGTGAGGGATGAGGTTAACTCAACTCTTAATTATATGCGTAGTATAATATTTTGATATTGTATAGGCACTTATCCTTTAAAAGGAAGTTACATTAAAGTGGCATGATTTCGAATGTTCGCCCTCAAGACGATAGTGTCTCTGATAACCAGCGAATCGTAGTTAAGGATGACATTTTTGTAGTGCAAGACTCCAATAGAAAGATAGCGTGTTGTTAGTATATCCGAGCAGTGTGGTTCTTTTTTTTGATACGATATTAGAGTAATCGTTATATGATAATAATAGGTCGGTAATTTTTTAAAAAAAAATTTTTATGGTATTGTTATTAGATGGTCTCTCTAAGTGCGCTCTCGAGTTGAAGTTTTGTGTCCGAATTTGTATCTAATGTAATGTAGTGCGGAAGCTCCGCACCGTCCCTCTCGTACGTATCTCTTCGTGCTCTCACTGTGATTGGGTCACAGAGGCAGAGACCCTGCAGTCGTATTCATGTCGAAAGTGGTGTCTATTTAATTTGTAGTAGGAGAGAGTTGTGTATATTCCTCTTAGAGGATTAAGCTAGGAGAGAAGCACATATTATATTTGATATGACGCTGTGGATGTTAATGTGCGCATATGTCTTGGAGAGATGAATCTCGAAAGTACATTTACTACCAATTACGAATGTGTATGTTCTTTCGTTTTGATGTGAATTCGATGTTAATTACTACCGTTATTATAGAAGTACAAATTATTTCAATACAAACAACCCCAATTAATGAATTATATACACTAAGGATATCTGATAAATTAATGTCATAGTTCGATAATCTAGGCTATAAAAGTATCGAGGTAAGTAACGGTATATGTCTTCTGATTGTATACTTATTTATTTCTAAAAGAAATGTAGTAACAAAACTCTAGTAATCGAGAGTACTACTTTATTCGCGAGTAAGCGCGTTATATTATATACTATATATATATATAATAGTAATATATATGTAACGATACTTAGAGAACTCTGCCGCATAAAAGGATGCTTAAACTCTTTGATGGCCATAGTATAAGTTATTTGGAACGGAGAGTGATCTCTAGATGCAATGGTGTATCGCTCGACATCTCTCACTATATATAGTACTAAATAGAGTATAGCAGCTTATAACATGTACAACTGAGTATTTTTGTTTTTGTTTCTTCTTACCACAGCTACGAAAAGCTAGCCTCATAAACGTTAATATCGCTCTCTACAAGACGCATACTGGTAATTGCGACCTCACTGTATTCTCTCCTCAGGCGATCTACATGTGCCACGAGACCCTGTGCTCCGACGGGGAGTTGGAGTGTCGTGACATTCCGTCTGCTGTCACATCTCCCGCCACATGTCGCTCCTTGCTAACTCACTTCATTTAAATAGATACTCACATTTATATAAGAACACTTATACAATTTCTGCTCTCAGTGTCGTATTTAAACATAACATGATACTCTGTTTGCACATAATCATTTGCTAAGAGATCCTCTCATGGAGTATTTATGATCTAACTCATACTCGATCGAATGTGTCCCAGGTTCAAGCTCGAGTATATTTCTGTGTATCTTCCGATGAGTATGCTCTCGCACTTATCCGCTATTTTTCTGATATTGTATCTATATACATTTGATAATTCTTACTCTCCTAATTTATTTGGTACTAATAGTGAGGTGAGTAGACGGTAAATTTTATTTATGTTTAGTATATTTATTATTTTGTAACTGGAGTGCAATATTCATTATTCACATTCTAATAACCTATTTCTCACTATTGAGCATTTGAAGACATTAGATTAATAATGACAGGTCCCTCCATTTGGTAGTGTCAGTGAATTTTATTTACAGCAGTGTGACGCTTCTTTGTAGTAACCTAGTTGAGTTAGGGTCCTCACTGTTAACAATACTTCTTTATATATATAATATATATATATATATATAATATTATATATATTATATATATAATATATATATATTAGTATATATATATATATATGATGATAGTTATATTTTGGTATATATGATATAATATATATATATATATATATATATATATATATATTTAATATATTATTAAGTTATTAATTATGAATGATGTCTTTACTATGGTTGCATAATTAAAATGTTATTTATATAAAAATAATTATATTGATTAGTGGTATTGAATAAAATATAAGACGTATTATGATTAATAATTATAAAGAGTATTTGGTGAACTCTAAAAAATTAAAGAGCACTAAAAGCTTACCTAGTTATGAACAAAAAAACGTCATTTCAGTGTGCTATACTTCTGATCGACAAGAAGTTTGACTCTGATTAATGAAACGTGCGATTAAGACGACCATTGTCGTTTGCGAAAGTTAGGCATTTAGTGTGTAATCGGAATGTCATAATTGTGTGTAAAAAATATTCTCTGTGTTGATGTAGTATGATATTATCCTTATTTGATTTTTTGTTGTTATTATAGTATATAGTTCTATGATTTATACACATAACATATAACATTCTAATATCTCTGATAGTATAAATTAAAGTTATTTTTGATTAGTAAATGCAACTAACTGATGATACTGACAGTATTACTAAGTGATATAATAACGTAATACCTATAACTTCTATGTAGGATCGATATGCTAGTTAATTTCGATTGAGCCTATATTTACTACGTGTAGATCTACTATTAGTCACTATATTATCAGTTATAATAATACTCATAAATGTATTCTCTTTCATTTGTAATTAATATTTGCACTGTACATGAAAATAATCACGAAGACGTCGCTGTATATGTCCCGGGCAGTTATAGTACTCATAACTCGTTAAGATGCGTAAAATATAAGTTACCTATATATTATTAAATATAATTATATTGATCCGTGTATTTATATTACATATGATAATTTATATGTTAGTATCATATATAACAATATATGTAATTTTTTTTTTATTTATCTTATATTAAAAATTATAATTAACCAATTATATATATATATATTATATGTATTTTAATTATAATATATATATATATAATATATATAATATTATTATATATATATTATATATGAATATATATATATATAGTATATCAATATTAATTTATGATTATTATATATCATATATATTATATATTATATTATATTTAATTAATAAGTTATATATTAGGTATATATAATAATATTAGTAATATTAGTAATATATAATAATATTATATATAATATTTATATCAGTAGTATATAGTTTATTTAGTATGCAGAGGCGATCTACCTTGCACTCGGTTACTTCGTGTACTCTAAGCAACGAGTTTATGACATGTATGAAGATATAATCGATTATATATTTGGCGAAAGTTCAGCTAATGTGCGAACAATATGTTATTCATATTATTTTCGTTTGCTCGAATATAGTTGGTATCTCAAATAAGAGTAATAAAGAATTAGTAATTATAATATGGTAATTAAATAATATAAATAAGATGTATATGTCAATATTAATTAGAACGAAAAAGGAAAGGAATTAGGCCTGTACTGTATGCATAAAAGTAATGTTTTAACACATATCATAAAATATAGTTGGTACTGGATCTCTCGCGTGCTCTATTAATAAGGTATTAGTGCGGAGTATATCTAGTTTAATGTGATTTGAATATATGTATAGTTATATATGTATAAAATTGTGTTTGTAATATACTCGTCTGTTATTATAAATGATATGTGTATTGATAAATATATCATGATATTATATATTATATATATGTTTATATATCAGATAATATAATATTTATATAATTTATTAATTGATATAAGTATATATTTATATAATAATAACAAATTAAAATAGAAATTAATAAAATTATTACTTAATATATACGTTTAATATAAGATAACATAATAGGAGAAAAATGAAAACGTTAGATTATATATTAAGAAAGTTATCGTGTAGTAGTCGTATATCTGATAGTATAGATGAATCGATAGACATAAATAAATGTTTTTAACTAGGAACTCCAAATTTATATATTATATTTATAATATATATAGTATATATGAATATATAATATATATATATATATATATATATATTATATTATATATAATATATATATATGATATATATATATATATATATATATATATATATATATATATATTTATATATATATAGTATATATATATAATATATATATAATAATAATATATATATAATTATATATATTATATATTATATGTAATATATATATATATACATATATTAAAATATATATTATATATATATTATATATATATATTATATTATTATATTATATATTATATTAATAATAATTGCTATAAATTAGACGAATTTTATGAGACATCTGTGTATAAACAACTTAACTATGTATACTCGAATAGTATATATATATATAGTTCTAATTATCTATATATAGTTATATATATATTAATATTAGAATATATATAGTATATATTGATTATATGATATATAAGTATTATGATTAAGTTAAATATATATATATTAAAGTTAATAAGAAATAAAGTTATTATATAATTAATATTAAATTATATGTTAATATACAAATAATATACTATTATATGTATTATATATATATAATAAATAATATAATATATTATTAATATATCTATATAGTATATATTAATATAATATACTATATAATATATATATATATTAAATATATTTATATGGGTGTATGATGTAAAAGTAGTTAATATATATATATATATATTATATATACCTATAGTGATATATATATATATATATTAATATATATAATTATAGTATATATATATATTATAATGATATATATTATATATAGTATATATATATTATAATATATATTAAGTATATAAATATATATTATTATATTACTATATTATTATATATATTTTATATTATATATTATATTATAATAGGTAAAGTATATATATGATAATATATATAGTATATATTAGTATATTAATATATATATTAATCTATATAATATAATATATATATTAATGATTTATTACATATATATATATGGTATATTATATATATAGAGTATATATATTAATATTATACTATTAATATATATATTATATATATATATAATATATAAATTAATATATAGTGAATAGATAATTATTGATATATAGTATGGTGAGAGAGAGATATGAAATATATAGATATATAAAGAGAGAGTAGGGATATAGAGATAATAGATAGAGATACTAGAGTAGTAAGGAGATGAGTAGTAAAGAGTCTACGCAGTTATATAAGAGTAAAAATAGTATACTTGAGTCGCCTATATGATATAATAGTATAATATATATATTACTTAAATTATATTATATAATATATATTATATATTATAATTATATAGTATATTATAATATATTATATAATTAGATATATATATATATATATATAATTAATAATAATATTAATATATATTATATTAATATTAATATATATATATATATATTATATATATTAAATAATATA
>JABUQX010015577.1:22500-32500 GCA_015478945.1 Trachelipus rathkii | reverse complement strand
AACCCACATAAGCAAATATTTAACTATCACCCTAAATAGTAGATTCCTTTTCTTAATTTTTTGTACAAATAGCTTGGATGTCGCTGGAAAATACTGAATTTTATATTTGGCAAAGTGATTTAATAATTTTAAACCATTTCCTCTTTTCGAAACTGCATCATCGCGGAGTCCACTTCAAAAGGAACACATTGACGTACCAGGACAAGATTACGTCAAGAAGTTACCCTTCATTCCATCTATCCGCTCAACCTCATCATCATATTTTATTGCAAATTTTAAGCAAGCAATCTGATTTTCAGAGAGTACTTGTACATAATAAGCTTATGAAAATTTGAATCATTGACACTTCAAATTTTCAAAAGTTTCGGTAAGTATTTTTCATTTTACAAAACCACTACTAAAAAACTTTTCCCTTTGATATCACATGTTCTCAAGAGAGAATGTCTACATACAAAAAAAAATCTTCTATGCTATATTTATACAATATATGTATTGTAACACCAGATAACTTACTTTGATATTTTAACCCTGGCTTGTTATATTATAACAACCAAAAATCCAAATAGCAGTTACCACAGGATAAAAGTTTTACGCCACTCTGTGATAGTAATACCTTGACCATAAAGATAAACCTTGACCTGAATGATCCTTAAAACGGTTTGCATAAAAATGTTGACAACAAAATCCTCACTGGTCAAAATACGACTACCACAGTGCGAGTGGTTCAATATATGAAATTGATAACACACACTACTATAAACTATTTATTAAAAAAAATATATATATGAAAAATCATTTAATCCAATATTATAAATTAGTAAGCAAAAACGTCAAATATTATGATCAAAGTTTTATGATATATTACTATATCATAAAGGAAAGAACATAATAAATGACACGTAAAAAAAAAAATAAATAAATATATAATGAAATCTGAAAAATAGATTAAACTAAAATGTAGCAAACAATTAAATCAACGTGCCGGATATTACGAACAAAGTTTTATGATATATTACAATATCATAGAAGAAAGATCATAATAACGAAGCACCAAAAAAATACATACAAAATTAAATAATCAAATAAAGTAATAATCAAATAAGTATTAAAATATACAGTTACGTTAGATCTGATGCTAATGTTTTAATCAGGTAATAAGCAAATATTAGCCAACCAAAGACATTAGCAAGAGATATCACAAAATAAATATTCATTAAATATTTAAAGCAATAAATAAAATTACTTTAAGAATCAAAGAAAGATGTATCAAGGAATGACCTTTACAATACTTTAAAACTTTTATCAAAATTTTAATGTATTAAAATTTATTAAACATTTCAATCTTACACTTACTTTAATTCATCAACAGGTGTTTCCAGCACATGGACAGCTTCCGGTACATAAATCCAAAATGTAGTACAAACGCTTTAAAACCACAATAGTAAAAAATAAATATAAAAATATTATAATACACAATACAAATTAATACACAACAATTTAAAACACTTCATGAAAGAATAAATAATGATAACGGGAATATTATTTCCCAAATGACAGGTAAACTACACCACAAGTAAACATAACGGAATAACAGACTATTTTTGCAAAATATCGTCGTAATTAAGATGATATGCCAAACGTACTCAGATTGCACAAGTTGCATCAACAAAATAGTGGATATAAATAATTTCCAAAATGACTTACATTACATTTTATATGTCATAGAATCATCCTTGATACAATTTTCGACCAATAAGAAAATAATACATAAATATAAGGATACATAAATATATACATTCTTTATATTTAGAAGGATTCCCATACCTTCTAATTAGGACATGAAGGTGGAGTCCGATATGGTCAGCCTCCAGAAAGCAACATGCATGTAACTAAAAGAGAACTAAAAAAACAACTACATGAAATAGAATTACATTTTGTAATCAGGAGACATTTTATGGATGTAATTTAAGAATTCCATTCCATCATTCCTTCCTTCAAATCCTAACAAGTAAGTCCGAAAGTTATAGCCTGGTTTGCATCCCTTTCTCAGATGTTTCCTTCCATGTCCCCAGCCCCTGTCTCTCTCTCTCCTCTCTCCCTACTCTCCCTCTCTCTCTCTCCTCTCCTCTCCTCTTTCATATCTCCTCTCACTCCTTTCTCTCTCTCTCTCTCTCTCTCTATTTCCTTATATGCCTCTCTATATATATATATCTTCTACTATATATATATATTACGTTAGAAGAGCAAGAATAGAAAATAAATAAAATATCTGGTCGTTTCATTAAAATAATATTCAAATTCTAGAGTCAAATAAACCAGGATTGGATCAATACTTGTCAAACGCAAGAAGAGAGACTGAAAAAAATGGGAACTTGATTTCCATTTGCAAAGATGCTTTTTCTTTGGATTGTAATGATCATGGGTTAACCTTTATTGTTTAAATGTTTACATTTTCATACAATTTACCGGTGGCTTCTGTGTTATAATGGCTTTATTAAAGAAATTGTTAGAGTATATTTTAGATAAAAACAAAATCACAATTTTTTTTCTCCTATTTTTCGATGGTTGTGACGTCACGTAAATTGTTTGTATACGGTCTCTTTAAAATCTTCTCTTTATTAATATTATTATCGTTTTCTTTATTATGCCTTAAATGGAAAGATCACATTACTTCACTTTCTAAATATGCTTCGAAGGTGTTTGTTCTGAGGCGTCTTTGGGCTTTTCCTGTGAACTGGCGATCTATAGTTTCTGTGCCGGTGTACTTGTAAAGGGTAATAAGGTATCCTCACATATATAGGGTTGTTCGGGGAGGTATCCGCGGGCTCTCTTTACAGTTAAGTTCCTTGTCTTGAGCTCCTATGATAGCCTGAAGGGGCAGAAAGATAATAATGGTACAATAAATGAAATCGATTGCTTCTTGCACAAAAAAAACAAAAACATATATGCTCTCCAAGATGTATCAGAACTAAGAAAAGTTTTATTGAGGAACACAACCTATAAAATGATAACATCAATTCTAAAAACGAGCTCATATTTTAATTTAAAATAAATTTCATTTCTTTGCAGTTCATGATAATATGAAGGTATATAAATTAAAATATAGGAACGGCAAGTTTCTGCTTCCAGTCACCTCGGTTTAGATTTAAAAATATATTGAAATGCATTTATTATTGTCAAACTATATGCCGTCATGCATTTTGGCTACAAATAATAATGATAATTTTATGTTCTTGTTGTGGGCAAAATTTACTGATATTAGGCGTATATCGCTAATTGGCAGAGCTAATTTTTTTGACAGCGGATTAGCATTTTTACTAAATTTGAAAACCGTTAGCGGACTAATTATATATCTTCTTCTAAATATAGTTTCTCTAATTTAAGTCCGCTAAATTTAGTTTCACTAACTTTACGTCCGCTAATTTTAGTTTCGCTAACTTTATTTTCGCTTACTCTAAAATCTAATGATTAAGGACAGCAGCATATCAGCATCGAGGATGGGGAGGATGACTTTTTTATTAACATTACAGCCCTAGAAAAAGAGGTGCCACAAATCTCTGAATTCCATTGTGTGCTTAAGTGTACTTCATCCATTGAAGCTGTCTATCGCTCAGTTTGCAGTTTTGTCAGGAATGGTTTTCAACTCTAGATGGAGGAAAGTTTTGGGAAGGCAAGCAGAATCAGGAATTACCTTAGGGTAAGTAAGTTTGATTGTCAGGCTTTACTTTTCTTGAATTACCTTTATATAAAGGTGTGCCCAAATAGTCAAAAGATCCTAACATCTTATATATTAATATTTAATATTTCAATTTAGGATTCATTTGTAGCCACATCTGGCTTTAACATCTTGGGTCACAATCTGAAGCATTTGATCACTTTTCTTATTTGTAAGTTATGCCCCTTTCTAAGTTAAAAATTTAAATGGTAAATAAGATTAATAATTTATGCCTGGAATGAGATGCTAGCTTAAAAGGCCTTTATTTTCATTTTTCAGCTTAGAACTGGTTTGCTACTTTGATGGAGCTACTTGGCTTGAGTATCCAACAATACATATTTATTTTTGTCTAAACTTCTAAACTTAAATGTAAAATAATTTGAATAATTAAAAGTAAATTTTTCTCTTTTTTTATTGTCTTCAATATTCAAACTTTATTTGAATAAATCAGAATTGACTAAATTATTTTTTATATGTTTTCCACCTAGATTTTTTATTAATATAAATTAACTTGATTTTTGTGCACAAGCACAAAATTGCTGTTTGTGATGCAAGGAAGTGGGTGACTTGGTAGACAAGGGCCCAAATAGCAGGAATTAGCCTCCAGATATGACTTGAATCAATAGATAAGTAGATTATAGTATTCTAAAGATTTACAATTTTAGAGTCTCATTAAAGGGTAGGAGTGTAGGCCTCTGGATACAGTTTGCATTTTTTACTAAGATTTTACTTGATTTACTGCTTTAAATTGGTGTGACTGGTAAATATGCATAAATTTCTTGTTGAAACTTAAAAACATTAAATAAGAAATGTATATAAATTTTTTAGTAAAGCAATTTATTTAATGAGATAATATCAAACGATAATATATCAAAATTTAAATTTCTACGCTTATAGTCTATAGTCTGAACATAGCATCTTTATTTTGTGATGTATTTGTAAAAGAAATAACCTCTTTAGAAATACTCAATTATAATATTTATATATAAAAGTTTGTGATCGGATATACTTATATAAATATGCACCAAAATTTTTTTGTATCATTCTAGGAGCAATTTTTATTGTTTATTCTACATTTATGAACCTCTATAATAGGCCGGTCAATGCAGCCAGAAGGGTTGCAGTGGTATACCCTTAACTCGGTATACTGATACTGATTTTTTAATGAGTACATAACACATATAGTATTGTATAAGTTATGCCTTAAATTTGTTTTTTAAATGTTCTTATAAAACATAATCAAATTGATACTAAATTTTTGTAGTAAAAGAACAAACAATATTTAAAATCAGTAATATATACTCAAAATATGTACAGTAATATTTTATTTATATGTGTCTTGAAAAAATACATAATTTTATTAAAGAAAGCAAAACAAAATAAATAAGAAGTTTTTTTAAAATATATACAGAAATATACTGAATCAATAGATTCAATAGATCGAAGTATGATCCTAATACGATCACAGAAGGGTATCGAGGGTTCATGGCAGGGCAGTTGATTTACTGATTTTGACCTTGATTTACTGCTTATCAAGTATGTAAAAATCTGCAAAACATTTTATTTGTTTAAGTTATAATATAGAACATTCCATTCTGAAATGAGTTTAATAGTCTTATAATTTTACTGAAAAAGTATTATATATTCCATAATATTATATTTTACAAGAGAGTAATAATAATTATTATTTTTTAAATTGAAATGCTGAAAAAAGTATGAATAATAAAAAAAACATAAAGAATAAATGTCAAAAAAGAAGGATATTTAAAAAAAAGAGAAAATGTAAAAAAATTCACAGAAAGTTTAAAAATAAAATTGAAATATATTATAGATTTTAAAAATCTTTAAAATATTAAAAAAAAATTTGATAATATATGATACAAATTAAATAAATTTAATATTTTTAACAATTTCGACACAGAAATCTAATATGAAATATACGTACTTATTAGTACAATAAAATTATAATTTTTAAATATATTAATATTTTAAAAAGTAATTTACTTTGTAAATTAGGAAAGAATATTGAACGTGTTCTTAGGAAATTCCAAAGACATGTCAGCCTATTATTATATATAATAATATATATTATATAATATATATAATATAATATATTACATATATTATATATTATAAAATATAATATATTATTAATATATATTACATATATTATAAAAAATTTATATAATATGTGTGTGTTGTGTGTGTTGTGTATGTTATGTATTTGTTTGTTTGCTGTTGGATTATTGGTTCATTGCGAATTTTGCTGCGATTATTGTTCAATTATATATTTATTTATATTATCTATGATATATAATTTAATATATTATATATACTTATATATATTATATTGATTATTATAATTATTAATTTTCTTATCTAGCTATTTTAAATTTTTTTATATACTAACAAATATATTATATATTATAGATATATATTATATAGTATATATATATACTAAATATATTATACTTAAAATATCCTAAAGTTTATCCTGTCCATATAAAAAGATATGTTTTCTTTCCTTTTTTTTTTTTTTTTCTTGTTTTTTTTTTTACAGTTAATACCCACTCACTCTATCTGGTTGTTGCCCGAGCCCTTTTTCCTGTTAAGGGAGGAGGGCGTGAAAAAATAAAACATTTAAATAAAAATAAAAACCCCACCCATTCACCAGCCTAAGGTCACAAATCTTAAAAATATTAGTGTGCAAACATTTAAAGTAGAGGAAGATTAAATATACTGTTGGAGAAAACAGTAAGAAGGCAAGGTAGTATCCACAGAGACAGAATGTAGCAGGAAAGAAAGATGGTCCACCATCATGACGAACAAGTCTGGGTTCTCAATAACTCACGCAAAACTCCTTGGCGAGAGCAAGGCACTCCCTTGTATGCGAGCCCGGCGACCATGGAGGTGGAATTGTCGAGTGTGCCAACTCCCATGCATCTACCGTTGTTAGTACCATAGAAAAGAGATAGGTGCCCAAAAGGCACGTTCGCAGAGATAGAGGTCCAAAGAGAGTTAGAATAGTACGGCGACAGTTTATCTAATCTCTTAAGCTTTAGATCTCTCCCAACCTATCCATAGAAGGGTGTGTGGAGCCGTGAGCCCCCTCCAAATGTGAGAACTAGTCACTCCATACAAGGGCGTGTAATAATGGCCCTTATATAACTGTGTGTAGCTGTGTCCAGTAGGCTAAAAAAAATTCCCGCAATACTTGGAACTTAACTACGCCAATTTCTTGCAGCACTTCTTAGCAACCAGTTAAAATTAGAGGTTGTCCAGACAATTTATTGTTTATGTTAAGCCGAGGAATGTTTTAATGTTGTTTACAGGATAGACGTTTAGAGCTCGTGTTCGCTAAGGAAATAGGAAAGTGGAGTTTATTTAGTTGTTTTTGAAAAAGGAGATGTAGAGAAGTGTTGGGTTTTTAAAGAGTTGAAAATTTTACAAGGTGCGGTGGGCCTCCACTCGGGAAACCCATCCAGATATCGACATAGAATAGAATTCGGAAAGTCTGAATATGATCGAGAGGTGCAACTCTAGGAAGCTAAAAGAGGGAGGCCATTTGATAAGTTGGAGTTAGAATGAGTGGAGGAGTTGAGTCTATCGCAAAGAGTTGAACATTAGCGTTGGGAAGTACATACGCTGAGGAGATCGTTTGAATGTGAAACTAGGAACAAAGTTGGAGATAGAACTGAGCCTTGCGGAACACCATTGAGATAACGAGAGAAAGAGGAAGAGGGTCGCTCCATCAACGAGTGTCGATATAGAGCGATCGGAGATAAAACTAGACAAGAGTTAGCAAAGAGAATGGAAGATAACCCAAAGAAGAGCTTGTAGAGGAAGCGTGACGCGTGCCAAAAAACCCGATCAAAAGCTTTGATATGCTCAAGCGCACCCACGCAAGACTCCCCATATTCCCTAAGGGCAATAGACCATAAATCAGTTAGATAGTGAAAGAATGTCACCAGTTGACCTCGGAACGACGAAAGCCATACTGAGGTGATCTGAAAGAATGGGAATGACGACTCCAAGCATTGATCCAGAAGATGAGTAGTTATAAGAAGTTAGTCAAACGATTTTAAGATAGAATAGCAAGTGAGAGCTATATAGTATATCTATAGCGCTGCCTTTTTTCGGGGTCTCGGTGACATATGCGCGCTTTCAGCTACTGAGTGTTAAATTTTATAGTAGTATTAGACATAGAGCAGTTAGAGTGAACGAGGACAGAGCCAGCCCTCAGAAAGCATGCACTCCCTCAAAAACACGGGAAGGAATGCCATCCGCGGCCACCAGCCTTCTCTGACGTTCATAGATCTCCTATATCCTCATGTCTCCACGCATCCATTGTGTAATCAAAGGTAAAGGGACCATGGGAAACCTGTGAGAGTAACGGAAGAAGGTAGATAGGAGAGAATGCCAGAATCGTCCAAGGTAAGAATTAGATGAAAAGAAGGAGGCCGAAGAAGATTGGCCTTTTTCAGAGGAGAGTTAGCAACAGAAACCGTCAGAGCGAATTAGGGGAGAAAGGCAGATTTACAAAAGTTGTTGTAGAGATGTTTTTGGCAGGTGGCAGAAATTGTTATCAGTAGGAGAGCCAAGCCAGGTTGTCTGCACCTTCTTTAGTGTATACCAAGTGCGCTTTAGCCTGTGTCGAATAGTATCCTTGCAACTGATTCCTGAGCAGAATGATAAATTAGTAAGAGTTGATAGGTAGAATTGAGAGTTTTTCCAGGGCCCGAATACGCAATGTCTCTCTCTTGAATGCGCGAGAACACCAACTCCATCGCAACCATGGATTTTGTGGGCAGTGAAGAAGATTAGTGAAGATGGATGGAAACTCTGCTCATCCCATCGGTTGATTACGGCCCTCACCTTTTCAGCGGTGACCGGATGGGCATTCCCCGAGTCAAAGCCAGGTATTCATGTTCCAAGAGTAGCTTTTAGCAAAAATACAACTGCAATTCCTCCCAATGTAGCCCGAATTAAAGTTGCCAGAAATTACCGTTTTTAGGCACCGGTGGAGCTGCTGCGCAGAAAAGTATATATAATTCAAAGCTACTATAAGATTGTGGTCAGATAGTTACCAATAGAGGAGAAATGGTGTATTTTTTTATAGCGAGAAGGAGTAGTGGTGTATAACAAAGTCTATTTACGCGTATTCAGAATTGGTTAGACGATTCTGGAATATGTGTCAGGTTCCTTTTAATTAGCTGTTCTTCTCATGTATTCGTGGAGAATACTGAATTTTTTGGCCTCCTCCCCACCTGCATCAGTGTGAGAGGGGCCCAACACTCAGTGTTGGTGTACGTTGAAATCCCTAAATAGAGGATCTCAGTATTTGGATGGGAAGAAGTAACAGTCTCATGAGAAGTAGTAAGATTATCAAAAAGGTCGTGAAAATCTGTTCCCATTATGGGAGCATAGCAGAAACAACAGATATGATAGTAGTAGGGAGAAGATTTTTAGCCCACAAGAACATCGAAGTTAGGAGATTTCAAGATTCTCGAGACGTGTTAACAGGAGTTTTCATTTAATGTAAGGGCACAGACACCACCATTTTTAGACGGGAAATTTATATATAGAAAAGGTTATTAGAGATATTAAGTTATTTGATAAATTGGAATCCCTGCCTATATAAAATTTTTAAGGTTGAGAGTTAGAGAGGTGATATCACAGGACTCGTGTATTAGCACGCAGTCCACCGAAGCGTTAGCAAACGTCTTGAATAGAAACCCCGCCTGCGCCCACCCCCACATCTACTCCGACCAGTCATTCGATCAGATGCTCGTACAAACAAACACACACAAGTCTATAATTGTTAAAACAATGTGAATAATAATAATAAAGGTAAAACACAAAATGGTTTATAATGGTGATATAAACAATGAAAAATAATAATAAAAGGTAAAAAAAAAAGAATAATATATAGTAAAAAGTTAAAAACAAAATGTAATAATAATTAATAAGTGAAAACAATGCTAATAAAACAATACGTAGAAAATCATAATTATAATACAGAAAAGGTTAAAACAGTAATCTTAATAATAATAATGACATTTATATTATATATCGGATAAATATATATATATAATTACAATTGTATGTATGTATGTGTGGTGTTTGTTTTTATATAATTCGTATTTATGGGTATTTTAATTCATTATTATAATATATATTATACTATTTTATATTATATTACATTAATTTATATATTATATTATATATATAATACTATATATTATATATAGTATATTGTGTTGTGTTTTGTGTTGTTGTGTGGTT
>JABUQX010015577.1:0-17500 GCA_015478945.1 Trachelipus rathkii | reverse complement strand
ATTATTATTATTTATATATATATTATTTTATATATTATTATATATATTATATATTTTATATATATATAGATATATATATATATATATTATATATATATATATATATATTATTATATATATTATATATATATTATTATATATTATATATTATATATACTATATTATATCTATTTTATATATATATATTTTATATTATATTATATATAATTATTATACTATTATTTATATATATATATATAGTATTATATTTATAATTATATACTTATATATATATAATATATTTTTTTATTATATATATTTTTTAATTTTTTTCATTATTTTTATTAATCATCTTTATACTTTTTTATTATAAATTCATTTAGTCTTTTCTATATATATATATATATTAATAATATATTATATATAATATACTATATTATATATTATTATATATTATTATATAATTTAATATATATATTAATATATTATTATATATTATATATATATATATTTTATAATATATTATAAGTATATATATTTAATATATTACTTTTTTATATTATTATATATATATATATATATATATATTATATATTATATATATATATATACTTATATTATATAAATATATTATATTATTATTATATATATTATTATATTATATATTATATATATATATACTATATATATATTATTATATTTATATATATATTTATATAGTATATAGGCATATTTGTAGATACTGTACTGTGACTTTTCTGAAAAAATTTCTGTTCAAAAAAATTTTAAGTTCAGAAAAGTTAAGTTAAGAAGTTTTTTAGAAAATCTTTAGTGTGCAATCTTCTGGAATTATGCAGAAAGTCTTGCCACTAAAAGAATTCCCTCCTTAAAAAAGTAAACTTAACTTAACTTTTCTGAATTAGAATTTTTTTTTAAACAGAATATTTTTTTTCAGAAAAAAAGTCGCAGTACGGTATCTACAAATATTCCTATCATCATATATTATATTATATATATATTAATATTATATATAGTGCTATACTATATATTAGTATATTATATATATATATATATTATATATATATATAGTATAATATATTATATATTATATTACTATATAATTATTGTATACCTATACCCTTATATAATATATATATATATTCAAAACCCGATATATCGAATATGAGAGAGTATCAAATGTTGTTTTTTATTATTTTTAAGAGAATATCGATATATCGATATATTTTTATTCACCCTATCGGCATCACTTGATTATCAGTTAGATAGGTGTGCTGAAACGGCCCATTTTTCCGAGCATTCCAGTATAAATCTACGGAATTCTGGAATGTTCTTCTGGTAATATTTTTTATTATTTTTTTTTGGAATTCTGGTATATATTTTTTTTAACCGTAGATTTTTTTTATTTTTCGTGAGCTTTGTGATAGTAGCTCGGTTAGCCTTAGGAGCCTTGAGGCCTTCGATCGACGCGTTTCCTTTTTACCGCGTTATTACTGGTAAGTTCCTCGCTCAATTTTTCACAAGTTATTTTTTTTCGCGATGAATTTATTTGATTAGAGTTCGGCACTGCATATTAATATTAATTTTTTTACCCCTTTTGTAACCGCAATGACTAGACAGGAACATCTGTTCCCATAAACTCTTATGACCTTTGAATGATAGAAGCGGGAAAAAATATCATTTTGCCGAGAAGTGATGTGTAAAAGGCAATATATCATTTGTTTCTAAAAGTGGGACCAAAATTTAGGCTATATAAAATGTGCATACAAAACATCTGTAGGCACACACACACAACACAACACCACACATACAAACACACACACACAACACACACACACATTATTTATATATATATATATATATTATATATATATATATATTATATATTATATATATAATATATATATATATATATTATATATTAATATATTAATTTTTATACCCATATACGAGGCACAGACACTACACACACATACAACATACATTACATTGTATTAATATATATATTATTTTAATATATATAATATAATTATGTTGTATTATTATTTATTATTACTGTTTTAACCTTTTCTGTTATTTAATTATTGTTTTAACATTAATTATTCATGCTTTTCACAGTCAATATATTATTCATTGTTTTTACCTTTTACTATTATTATTTCATTGTTCTTTTTATTATTATATTTTCAATTGTGTTTTGTCCAATTATTATATTCATCTTGTTTTTACCTTTTTTTATTAATATTATTCATTGTTTTATAATCCAATATTCTGCTTGTGTGTGTTCGTTTGTAACGAGCGATCTGATCGAATCGTACTGCGTCGGTAGTAGGATGTGGGTGGGCGGCACGGCCGGGCGTTTTCTATTGACTTTGCTAACGTTCGTGGCCTGCGTGCTAATCACGAATCTGTGAAATATCACCTCTCTAACTCTCAACCTTTCAACATTTTTCATTATTGTCTTGTGGGTCATAATCCTGGGCCTAACTTAAAAATCGTACTAAATATTCATAACTTAACTCTTTTCTATAATTTCCTGTCTAAAATGGTGGTGTCTTGTTGCCTACATTAACATAAAAACTCCTGTAACATACATTTCGTCTCGAGAGAATCTTGAATCTCCTGAACTTCTGATGTTTCTGTGTGGCTTTTAATATCTTTCCTTTACTACTATCAATTATCTTGTGTTTCTGCCACTGCTCCCCTCAGATTTTCATTCACGTTCTTTTTGACTATCTTACTACTTCTCAGAGACTGTTACTTTCTTCCATCCAAATGCTGACAGATCTCTATTGATAGGGGATTTTCAAGCGTTAATCACCAACACTGAGTGGTTGGGCTCCTCTCACACTGATGCAAGTGGGGAGAGGCCAAAACATTCAGTATCTCAACGATCTGCAACAGTATTTTAAGAACACTACACATATTCCATGATCGTCCCTAACCATATTCTTGTATTATCGCTCTTGACTTATGTTTCACCACTACTCCTTCTCGCTATAAAACACCATTTCTCCTCCTATTGGTATACTTCTGACCACAATCTTGTAGCTTATATTATAATACATTTTTCTCCAGCAGCTCCACCAATGCCCTAAAACGTTAATTTGGCACTTTAATTCCGGGCCTAATTGGGAGGTAATTGCTGTTGTTTTTTGGCTAACTTATCTCTTTGGATGATCCTGCTTTGATGGGTGGTGATGGCTTCTCGGTTCACCGCTGAAGTAAGTGGGGGCCGTTAATTCACCGATGGTGGCTTCATGAGCAGGTTCATTCATCGTTCAATCTAAATCTTTTTCTTCCCCTAAAATTCCATGGTTCGAATTGCGAGTTTGTTTCTCGCGCCTATTCAAGGAGAATGGGAGACATTGCGTAATTCGGGCATGGAAAAACTCTCATTCCCTCCACCACCTCTTACTAATAATTTTCATTCTGGCTTCGGAATCGTTGCATGATACTAATTCGATACAGCGCTAAGCGCACTTTCACTAAAAGAAGTGTGCGACAACCTGCTTGGCTGCTTTCCTACTGATAAAATATTTTCTGCGGGCCCCTTCGGCTCAAATATACATCTCTACTAGGCAACTTTTTGGAAATCTCCCTTTCCTTCCCTTTATCGTCTCTGTTCTTTCCCTACTGGTTCTGATTGGCTAAACTCTCCTTCTCTGAATGCCAAGCTGCCAATCTCTTCTGGTCCTGCCTTTTTCATCTAATTCACCCTGACGATTCTGGCATTCCTCCTCCTACTCCTTCTCCTCTCAGGTTTCCCATGTCTTTACCTTTATTACACGTCATTGATCGTCCGTTGCATTGGGATCCTGAGATCTTTTATGAACGTCAGGAAGTGGCTCGTGTGCGCTTTCTTTCGTGATTTGGTTTTATCCTCCCCGTGTTTTGAGGGAGTGGGCTTCTGAGCTGATGCTTCCTGTTCCTCGTTCAACTCTACTGCTCTATGTCTTAATACTTAATACTTTTTCCTCAGTGCTGGTTAAGCGCCGTATATGTCCAAAACCTTGATCCCGCAAAAAAGGCTGAGCCGCTCTGATCTCCTTCTAACTATCGCCCTATAGCTCTCACTTGTTATTCTGCCTAAGATCTTTATACACCTCTAGAAATTCTCATTTCCTTGGATCATCTGGACTCTCATTTCCCTTCTTTCAGATCAATCAGTATGCTTTCTTTTCGACGTTCGATGTCAACTGGTGACATTCTTTCCTTTCTTACTGATTTATGTGGTCTTCTGCCTTTAGGGACTATGGTGAGTCTTTGCTTGTGTGGCGCTGACTTATCCAAAGCTTTTGGATCGCGGTTTTGGCATCGCTTGTCATCTGCTCCTCTCTAAGCTCCCTTCCTTTGGGTGTTTCCTCCTTCTCTTTGTTGCTTATGTCTTTTCTAGTTTTCTCTCCGATCGCTCTTTATATCAGCACTCGTTTGATGGGAGCGGGACCTCTTCCTCCTTCTGTTAATTGTGGGTTCTCGCAAGGGCTTCAGTTCTATCCCAAACTCTTGTTTCCTGCCTTTTCATCAACGATCTCCTCTCTAGCTCTTTTGTACTTCTAAACATGCTTCACTCTTATTGCACGATGACTCCAACTCCTCCACTCTTCTACTCACTTCATAAATCTGCTCCCTCTTTTGCTTTCTAGATAGTGCCTTCTACTTCGTCTTCAGCTTTCGTCTATTCTTGCTCGTCTGGATGGATTCCGGTGGGGCCACTCGCCAACCTCTTTGTAAAATCAACGCTTTTAAAAAAATACCCCAATCTTTCTTCTTACATCTCTCCCTTTTCAAAAACACCTCCTAACTTTCCTATTTCCTTCGACTCGGCTCTAACGTGTCTCTCCTTGTATAAGCTTAACATAAACATCTCTCGGTCTTTAACTATTAAACAAATTAAAGTGTCTTGAAACCTCATATTTTAAGGTTGCTAGGTGCCTCTTAAGCAATATTGGAGTTCTGTTCAGGTTGCTGGGAAATTTTTACCTCTGCCACAGCTACCCAGTTATTATAAAGGCGCCTATTCGCCCTTGTTATGGCAGTACTGTTCTCACATTTGATGGGGGGGCCCGCTCCACCCTTCTATTGGATAGGTGAGTCTAAATGCTTAAGTAGATTAATAAAGACTGTTCCCCTTACTTTCGTAACTCTCTTGACCCTCTATCTCTGCGAGCGTGACGTTGGCGCACTATCTCTTTTCTTATAAGGTATATGTATTACAACGGTAGATGCTCGGGGGAGTTGCCATCTCGCATTCCACCCATTTTGCGTCGCCCCCTCGCAATACAAGGTAGCCTTGCTCTCGCATGGAGTTTGCGGGTGAGTACGAGGAACCCCAGGACTTTTTCGTTGTGTTGCCTCTTTCTTTCCTGCTATACTTCTTTTCTGTGGAACTCCTTGCCTTCTTCTGTTTTTTCCAACTGATATTTAAATCTTCCTTCTTCTGTGAAGAACTTCTTCTTGCATGATACTTAATTTTTTATTGTATGTGATGTGTGTTTATTGGGTGGGCGTGTTTTTTTTTTTTTTAACTCTTATTATTTTCCGCCCCTGCCGTTGAAAGGGGCTCGTGCCGTCGAGTGGTGTGTTAACTGCTAAAAAAAAAAAAAATAAAAAAAAAAAAAAAAACATAAAAAAAAAATATATTTATTAATATTTTGTTATTATCAATACATATTTATTTTAATTTATATATATATATATATATTATATATAATATATATATATTATTTATTTATACGATTCAATATATTTATTATTTATTAAACATAAAAACCCATATGTATATATATATATCTTTTATGATACCATACTATTCAAACTATATATATATATATTATATTAATATTATATTATATATTATAATATTGTATTATTATGAGCACACATCATACACACACACCACACACACATACATTACCTTAATATATATATATTATATATTATATTATATATATATTATTATATATTATTTTTTTTATTTATTTTTATTTTTATATATTCTATATTTATATAATATATATATCAATTCAAATGTAGCTGACTATGTACTTTTGTATGCATTAATAGACCTATATTTTAATATATACATTTGTGGGATATCTTAAAGGAATGAAAAATGTCAATTTTATTATACTTTTTTTATTTATTCATTTTTTTTAGTTTTTTATTTTTCTTTTAAATTTATTTTAACTTTATTTTCATTTTTTTTTTATTTTACAATTTTTAATTTTTTTTTCAATTTTTTTTATTTTTTAATTTATTAATTTGTCTAATTTTACATCAAATTTTCATTTACAAATTAAAAAATAACGTGCAACTTTGGCTTCAAATTTAAATTTTTTTTATTTACTTTTAAAATATTTGTTTTTGTTTCCTCCCTTTTAAAAAGTGAAATATCCTTTTTATTTATATAACTTTTAAAAAATTTGCATTTTATACATACCTTAAGCAGTAATATCAGTAAATCAAGTAAATCTCCCCCCCAAAATAATAAAACTGCCCATCCATTAACCCTCATAACCCTTCTGTGATCTATTGCATCTAATTTGATCTTATTGCATCTATTGTCTTCATTATGTTCAAGTCATAGACCTGTTATCTCTTTATCAAAAACTTTTATTTATTATTGCTTTGTTTTTTAACCATTATGTTTTTACTAAAATTTATTTATTTTTGTTTAATTTGCTTTTAATATATTTTGTTATTACTAAAAACAATTTATTACTTTTTATTTTTATAACTTAAAAAATACAATTGCTATATTTTAATACCTTAAAGCAGTTTAACAATCAGCTAAATCTGTAATCAAACTGCCCATACCATACCCTCCCAACACCTTTCTGTAATCATATTGGATCTATTTGATCTACCTGATTCTAAATGCATTCAAGTCATATTTTGTATAACATTATACCACAAAACTTTATTTATTTTTGTTTTGTTCTTTATACATTATGTTTTTACTATAAAATATTTTATTTATTTTGTTTAAATCATTTTTGTTTTATAATAGTTTTGTTTACTAAAAAATTGTATTCTTTTTATTGTTTATAACTTAAAAAAAATTGGCATATTTTACACACCTTAAAGCAGTGTTAAAAAATCAGGTTAAATCAGTACAAACTGTATCCAGCCACACTCCTACCCTTTAATGATCTATTGATCTATTGATCTATTGATCTATTGATCTATTGATTCAAAGTCATATTTGTATAAACATAACACAAAACTTATTTATTTTGTTTTGTTTCTTATTTATAGAATGATTTTATTATCAACAGTTTATTGTTTATTTTAAAACCTTTTTAAATGTTTGCTACTTAAAAAATTTTATTCTTTTTATGTTTATAACTTAAAAAAAATTTAAATTATTATATTGCAATACTTTATCTACAGTAAATCAGTAAATAGTAAATCAAATACGCTCCTCCATTCCCCTCCTCCCACGTTGACATGTTCGACTGAACTATAAAATTATGACCTAAAATCAATTGACTCGATCATATTTTGTATGAACTAACCACATAAAACTTTTAATTATTTTGTTTTTTGTTCTTTAAATGACATTATTGTTTTTACTATAAAAATTTATTTATTTTAGGTTTTAATTGTTTAATATATTTTGTATTACTAAAAAATTTATTCTTTTTATGTTTATAACTTAAAAAAATTTGCATATTTACACACCTTAAAAGCAGTAAATCAGTAAATCAGATTAATCAATACTTGCCCTCCATTAACCCTCCCCTCCCCTATCTCTCTTCCGTATGCATCTATTATCTATTGATCTGATTGATCTATTGATTTCAATGCGGTAATTTTAAAAATATAACACTAAAAACTTTTATTTATTTTGTTTGTTCTTCTATACATTATGTTTTTACTATAAAAAATTTATATTTTGTTTAATTTGTTTAAATATTTTGTTTTTACTAAAAAAAAATTTATTCTTTTTATGTTTATAACTTAAAAAAATTTGCATATTTAGCAGTAAATCAGTAAATCAGTAAATCAAACTGTATCCAGCCACCTTTATACCCTTCTGTGATCTATTGATCTATTGCATCTATTTGATTCTAATTAATCTATTGATTCAAGTCATTATTTTGTATGAACATAACATCAAAAATCTTTATTTATTTTGTTTTGTTTCTTTATACATTATGTTTTTACTATAAAAAATTATTTATTTTGTTTAATTTGCTTTAAATATTTTGTTTTTACTAAAAAATTTATTCTTTTTATGTTTATAACTTAAAAAAATTTGCATATTAAAAACCTTGAAGAACTTAAATCAGTAAATCCAGTAAATCAAACTGGCCCCTCCATACCCTCCTACCCTTCCATGATCTATTGATTATTGATTTATTGATTTCAAGTCATATTTTGTGTTAAAACATAACACAAAAACTTTTTATTTATTTTTGTTTTGTTTCTTTATAAATTATGTTTTTACTATAAAAATTCCTATTTATTCTCAATATATTTTTACACGTCTATTTTGTTTTACTAAAAGAAATACTGATCTTGAATGTCGGCGTTTAGGATCCTTCCTTCCATAATGATGGGATACCTCCTTAATGCAAGTTAATATCAGGTTAAATCTGTACAATTCAACTGTACCTAGCCACCCTCCTACCCTTCTTGATCTTATTGATTCTATTGTATCTACTGATCATTTGATCTAATGCATTCGAAGTTCATATTTTGTATAGACATAACACATTTTATTATATAATTACTTATTTTATTTTTAGTTTTTTTTTCTTTAAACTTTTCGTTTTTTACTAAAAATTTATTCTTTTATGTTTTATAACTTAAAAATATTTGCATATTTACATTTATATTAGATTGTCAGTGTTATATATTCAGTTATGACATCAGTAAATCAAACTGCCTCTCAGCTACCTTCTATCCATGATCTGCTGATCTATTGATCTATTGATCTAGTTATCTATTGATCTAATTGATTCAAGTCATATTTTTCGTATAAACATAACACAAAAACTTTATTTATTTTTTGTTTTGTTTTCTTAAACTTTTCTGTTTTTACTAATAAAAATTTTATTTATTTTTTGTTTTTAATTTATTTTAAATATTTGTTTTCTAAAAAATTTATTCTTTTTATGTTATTAACTTAAATTTTTTGCATATTTACATACCTTAACTCTGCAACTACGGCTAGTCAGTTAAATCAATACTTGAATCCAGCTATCCTGTCCCATCATGATCCATGGATCTATTGATCTATTTGATCTATTGATCTTTGATCTATTACTATGATTCAAGTCATATTTTGTAACATAACATTAAAAATAAATTCTTTTGTTGCTGCTGCTTGTTGTTGTTGTTGTTTGTTGTTGTTGTTGTTGTGTTGTTTTTGTTTGCTGCTAAATATATCATACGTTCAAGTTAAATGAGTAAAATTTTATTCACTTTTTTTCAAACATATCTCTAAAATTATTAATGTTAAATTTGATCATTTTAAATCAGTTGTAATGATGGAAAACTAATACTAAATATAGATACATTATCATCCTTAGTCTTCAAACTGACGTTACAGCATTCGTTAACAAGGTAACTAAAATTAAAAGTTTCATTGCTTACCAGCAGAAGATGGCCATTGCTAATCTCAATCTTTACATTTACACACAAACGCTCAAGAATATGATATTATTATTATTTATTATTATTATTTATTATATTATTATTTATTATTTATTATTATATTAATTATATTATTATTATTATTATTATTTATATTATTATTATTATTATTATTATTATTATTTATTATCAACTAATATACGTAATGATCATTAAGTTAGTAACTGCATGATTTGCTGATGGCTAGCTGCATTAAGTAAAGTGCTATATAATTAGTGTGTGTGTTGTTTGTGTGTGTGTGTGCTATGTTTTGTGTGTGGTGGTGTGTTTGTGTGTGTGTGTGTGTGTTGAGTGTTGTGTGTGTGTGTGTTGTGTGTTCCTTAATTTTGTAGTGTGTTGTGTATATTGTGTGTTAGGTTTTGTTATGTTCATATACGTATAATAGTATTGATTATAATATAATAATTATATAATAAATTAAAAATATATAATAATAATAATAATAATAATAATGTTTAATAAATAATAATAATAATAATAATAAAATAATCAATTATAAATAATAATAATAATAAAATAATAATAATAATAATTAATAATTAATTAATATTATAAATAATAATAATATATAATAATAATAATAATTGAGCGTTTGTGTGTTAGTAAAGATTGAGATTGCTATGCCATCTTCTGCTGTTAAGATAGATACTTTTAATTTTAGTTACCTTGTTAACGAATGCTGTTTACGTCAGCGATTGGGTGTAGGATTGATATGTTTATTTTGTTCTTAGTTTTCAAATATTTACTCAATGGTTAATGAAATTAACATTAATATTTAGAGATTATGTTTGCTTAGAATTTTGGTATAATTATTTCATTATTTGTATTTTATTTCATTTTTATCATTAGTCACTTCGCATTTAATAAACTAACAACAAACAAACAAACAACAAACAACAACAACAAAACAACATCGCCACAGCAAAGAATTTTTTTTATTGTTATCGTTATTATTATTATGTATTACTTTATGAGTTATCAATAGATCAATAGATCAATAGATCAATAGTTATCAATTAGATCATGAAGGGTAGGAGCGATAGCTCGGATACAGTTTGATTTTAGCTGATTACTGATTTACTGCTTTTAAGGGTATGTAAAAATATTGTAAAATTTTTTAAGTTATAAACATATAAAAGAATAAATTTATTAAAAATCGAAAAGTTTAAAGAAACAAAACAAATAAATAAAAGTTTATGTGTTATGTTATACATAAATATGACTTGATATCAACGTAGATCAATAAGATCAGATAGGATCAATTTAAGATCAATTGAGATCACAGTAAGGGTTATGTGAGGGTAATGAGGGCATTTGATTTACTGATTTACTTGATTTTTACTGCTGTTTTAAGGTTGTTGTAAATATGCAATATTTTTTTAAGTTATAAACATAAAAAGAATTAAAATTTTTTTTTAGTTTTAAAAAACGAAAAGCTTTAAAGAAACAAAACATGAATAATTAAATAAATAAGGTTTTGGTGATAAATATGTTATACAAAATGGGACTTGAATCATTAGATCAAATAAGATCACAGAATAAGGGTAGGAGGGGCGCTCGCACTACTGTTTATCTGATTTACTGATTTACTGCTTTAAGGTAGTTAATCAAAGGGTTTTCTCATAATTTTTTTAGTTTATAAACATAAAAAGTAATAAATTTTTTAGTAAAACAAATATTTAAAAACAAATTTTAAACAAATATAAATATAAATTTTATAGCTAAAAAACATAATTGCTTAAAGAAAACAGAACAAAATAAATAAAAGTTTTTGTGTTATGTTATACAAAAATATTACTTGAATCAATTATGAATCAATAGTTCAATATATCAATAGATCATAGATTTTTGGGAGGGAAGGTGAGGGTGGGGAAGGCAGTTTGATTACCGATTTATGATTTACTGCTTTAAGGTATGTTAAATATGCAAATTTTTTAAGTATATAAACATTAAAAGAATTAAATTTTTTAGTAAAAATACAAAATTTTTAAAACAATATTAAACAAAATTTAAAATAATTTTTATTAGTAAAAACCATAATGTATAACAGAAACAAAACTCAAAATTTTTTAAATAAAAGTTTAGAAAAAATGATACCAAAAATATGACTTGAATCAATAGATCAATTATGATCAATAGATCAATAGATCAAGAGATTCAGGTTAAGGTGTAGGATAGGGTAGGTGAGCAGTTTGAGTTTACTGAATTTTACTGATTTACTGCGTGTATAGGTGTGTAAATATGCAAATTTTTTTTAAGTTATAAACATAAAAATGAATAAATTTTTTTAGTTAAAAACAAAATATTTTTTAAAACAAATTTAAATCAAAATAAAATAATTTTCTTTATATTAAACACATAATGTTTAAAGAAACAAATAACAAAATAAATAAAAGTCTTTTGTGTTATGTTATACAAATGATTTGAATCAATATCATCAATAGATTTAGAGATCAATAGATCAATAGTGATCATAGGGTGGTAGAAGGAGGGTATGGAGGGCAGTTTGATTTACTGATTTACTGATTTACTGCTTTAAGGTGTGTAAATATGCAAATTTTTTTAAGTTATAAACATAAAAAGAATAAATTTTTTAGTAAAAACAAAATATTTAAAACAAATTAAACAAAATAAATAAATATATATATATAAATTGTTTTTCCTGTCTGGGATCAAGAAATCTAAAACAAAATAAATAATATATAGGGTATTTTAATGTTATATCAAAATATGACTTGGAATCAATAGATCAAATAGATCAATAGGGATCAATATGGATCACAATAGCTTCATGGTTAAGGGTTTAGGAGGGTATGGAGGCAGTTTGATTTACTGATTTTTACTGATTTACTGCTTTAGTCTGTTTAAAGATTGAAAGATTTTGAAGTTTATAAAGATAAAATGTATAATAATTTTTTTAGTGAGTAAAGCTCATATTTTAAAACAAATTAAACAAAATATTATATAATATATAGTAAAAAACATATGTTTTTAAAAGAATACAAAACAAAATAAATAAAAAGTTTTTGTGTTTATGTTATACAAAATATGACTTGAATCAATGATCAATTAGTATCATAGTAGAATCAATAGCAGTTCAATAGATCATGGTAATCATGGATGGTTGACAGGCGTGCCTGTTTGCTATTTGTTGGGGTTAAATGATCTATTCTGTTTAAAGTTTGTAAAAATGATAAAACACTTTTACACATTCTTTTAATTTATTGCGGGAAAATTCAAAAAATATAAATTGTTTAATTAGACAAATAAAGATATTTAAAAGGAAATAACAAAAATTCCAAAAAAAGATAAAATTTTTAATAATAATAAACAAAAAAGAATAAAATAATTATATTTTGATAGTAAAAACTTAATGTTACCAAGAAACTAAAACAAAATAAATAAAAATTTTGTATTTAAATTAAATGCTGCTTGATTGCAAAATCATGAGTTCAAAATAGAGTCTGAAAATGTCTCAATAGATTAAAAAGTATCAATAGTATCATGTGAAGGGTAGGGTGAGGGATGGAGGGCAGTTTTGATTTACTCTTGCATTTACTGATTCCCTTCTTGACGTATTTTCAATATGCAATTTTTCAAGTTATAAAACATAAGAAGGAAAAAATTTTAAATTAAATAAATCAATATTTAACAAAAATATAAAAGAAAATTTAAAATAAATTTTTATAGTAAAAACATAATGTAAAAAGAACTCTAAAACTCAAATAAATAAAAGTTTTTGTGTATGTTATACTCAAAATATGACTTGAATCAATAGTATCAATAGTATCAATAATAGTTCAATAGATCATGTAAGGGTAGGAAGGTGGCTGGATTACTCAGTTTTTGATTTACTGATTTACTGATTTTACTGCTTTAAGGTGTAAAGTATATCAAATTTTTATATAAGTTATAAACATAAAAGATATAAAGTTTTTTTAGAAGAAACTAAATATTATAAACAAATTAAACTGAAAAATGGATTCTTCCAACGAAATGTCCAATATACCCAATAAATATTAAAACAGAAAATAAATAAAAGTTTTTGTGTTATGTTTATACAAAATATTGACTTTAATATTAGATCAATAGATCAATAGATCAATAGATCAATAGATTCACAGAAGGGTATGAGTTATTGAATAAGTCGATTTTACTGATTTTACTGATTTATTGTTTTTAAGGTTTGTAAATATGCAAATTTTTTTAAGTAATAAAAACATTTCAAGAAGGAATAAATTTTTAGTATAAAATACAAAATATTTAAAACAAATGAAGCAAGATAAACAAAAATGTTAAAAGGGTTAATTACATAATGTTTAAAATAAAATCAAAACAAAAATAAAATAAAAGTTTTTTGTGTGTTTAGTTATACAAAATATGACTTTGAATTAATAGATGATTTGAATCAATGATCAATAGATCAATTAGATCACAAGAAGGGTAGGAGGGTATGGAGGGCTCAGTTTGATTTACTATTTTACTGTTTTCTGGCTTTAAGGTTTATGTAAAAACTAAATTTTTTTAGGTTCTAATCATGAGAAAGAAAAAATTTTTTATGTTAAATATCCAAAATATTTAAAACAAATTAAACAAAATATCATAAATATATTTCTATTTTAAGGCATTATGTGCACAGAAAGAAATAACAAATAATAAATTAAAATTTTTGTGTTATGTTATTACGAAAATATATGTACTTGACATCAATTAGATCATATTAGGATCGAATAGATCAAATAGATCAATAGATCACAGAGGGTATTTGAGGGTTTGTATTGGCAGTTGATTTACTGATTACTGAGTTTACTGCTTTTAAAGTATGTATAAAATGCCAAAACATTTTTTTAAGTTATAAACATAAAAGCATAAAATTTTTTATAAAAAAGAAAAACAAAATATTTAAAAAGTAATAAAAAATATAATTTAATATTGAAAGCAAAATAAGCTAAATAAAAACATAAAGAATAAATGTAAAATGAAACTTATAAGTTTAATAAAGTTAGAAAGCAAAAAATTAAAAAAAAAAAAAAAATAAAAAAATTTAAAATTTAAAATAAAAAAAAGAAAATATAAAAATTTAAATAAAATTTAAATGGAAAATAACAAAACAAATAAATATAATTATTCATAATTTAGTAAAATTTAATAAACCTTTTAATAAAATACATAAGAAACACAGCGAAGTGTATATATTAAATATGAACGTGTCTTTAGGAAATTTCCAAAGACATGTCAGCTATTGATTTGATATATATATTATATAGTATATATATATTATTATATTTTTTATATTATATTATATATATATATATATATTTATATATATATATATATATATATATATATATATATGTGTGGTGTGAGTGTTGAATGTGTGCATGTGAGTTTAGAACATTTGCTATCTATTTATATCATATATATATATATATATATATATTATATATTATATTATAATTTTTATATATATATTATATATTATATTCCTATATTTTATATATATATATATTATATTATATATATATATATATAAATTATTATATATATTATTAATTATTATTTTAATATATATATATATATATATGTATATATATTATTATATATATTATTATATTATATATATTATATTATATATATATTATAATATATATAGATATTAATATATATATTATTTATTTTATATATATATTGTATATCATATTATATATATATATATATATATATAATATATAATATATAATATATATCCTTATATTATATAGTATATATTTCTATTTATATATATATTAGTATATATTTATAATACAATGCTTATGTAATGTAATCGTGTGCTGTGTTCTGTGCTCGTATTTACGGTTATAAGTAAATATTATATGATACTCATATTTATATATTATAATATTATATATATTATTTAATTTATATATTATATATATATATTTATATACTATATAATATTATTATATATATATTATATATATATATTTATATATATATATAGCATTTTATATATATCTATATATTATTATATATATATATATATATTATATTATATAATTATATATAATAATATTATATATTATATTATATATTATATATATTATACTATTATATTTATAATATATATACTGTTATATATAATATATTATATATATATTATTTAATTTTTATATAGTTTACTATATATATATATATTTATATATATATATATATAATAGTCAATATATATATATATTATATATATATAGTATTATTATTATATATACTATATATATATATATATATATATATTAGTATTATATATATATATATATGTGGTGTGTGTGTTTGTGTGTGTTTGGTGTGTGTGTGTGTGTGTGTGTGTGTGCCTGCGTGTTTGTATGCATTTATATGCCTTAAATTTTTCCCCTTTTAAGAAAGCGAATGATGATGATGCCTTTACTCTCATCATTTTCTTCTTGGCAAAATGTATTTTTCCCCTTTCTTGTTTCATGGTCAAAAAGGTCATGTAAAAGAGTTATGGGATACCATATGTCTGTCTAGTCATTCATTACAATAGGCCGGTAAAGCTTATACAATCATCCAGTAACACGCTCTGCTTCCCTCAAAATAGCTAGTTCATCGCGAAAAAATACTTGAAATTGCGGGAACTTACCGTAATAACGCGGTAAAAAACGCGTCGATCGAAGGCTCAGGCTCTGGCTCCGGCTCCGGCTCAAGCTCCGAAATAAAAATCTACGGTTAAAAAAATATACCAGGATTCCTGAAAAAATAATAAAAATATTACTAACATTCCAGATTCCGTAGATTTATCTGGAATGCTGGAAAATGCCGTTTCCGCACCCTATACTACTGATATCAATATGTCAGAATACTTCTGACTCTAGCTATTACTAGGTTACAAGTCTTACCTAGATTAGCAGATATTGATAAGATAGGAAAGTTGCTTAAGTTAGCAACTATTTATAAGTTTGGAGGGTTGCTTAGGTTGTCATTGTTAGGTTAGATTAAATTTTGTTAGGTAGGCAGCTATTGTTATATAAATCGATATGTTGGATCATTGCTTAAGGTTTACCTTCATTATTTTTTTTTTTACATTTCTATCTATTTTAGAAATTTATTTCTGAAGGACAATTAGTTGCAACATTATCTATATAAAAATGAAATATTTTTTGAAATTAAGCAAAAAAATTTAATGTCTTATTCAAACCCGTAATCTCGTATATATATATATATTATATATATATTATTATATATATATATTATATATTAGTATATTTATATATTTATTCCCTTATTTATATATATTATCTATATATATTATATATATATATATTATATATATATATATTTATATATATATATATTTATATTAATATCACTATATATATTATATATATATATATATTTTACGTTTTCTTTTGCTCAGTGGTCTAAAGCTTTTATTCACGATAAATTGGATACCAATGCAGAATTTTCAAATAATGTTCGCCTAATATTGCCTGTATCCATTATTTACCCAGGATCTACCGGTTATTATATATATTATATATATATATAGTATTATTATATATATATATATATATTATATATTATATATTTTTATATTTATATATATTTTATTAATATAATATTATTATATATATATATATTATATATAGCTATATTTAGTATATATATATATGATATATATAGTATATATATATATAGAGAAGGAAAGCAAACATAAGTAAACTCACCCAAATAGGGGACAACGCCACTTTTATCAGTGGGAATGTTGAAAGGACAAGGCAAAGCAGATTTGAAGAAAGACAGTTCATATTTTATTCCTCTCTTT
>JABUQX010015576.1:42500-48537 GCA_015478945.1 Trachelipus rathkii | reverse complement strand
TGGGAAATTATAGGCCAGTTAGCCTAACATCTCTGGTTGTAAAGGTTCTGGAAAGTTAATGAAATGTCATATAAAGAATATTTAGAAGAAACAAGGTATTGTATGAATCCCAGCACGGTTTCAGAAAGGGTAGGTTAGGTCATGTCAGACAAACCTTTTGGAATTTATGGAATACATTACTGACTTGCATTGACAGAGGAGATCCAGTTGATATTGTATTAGACTTTAGCAAAGCTTTTGAAAAGGTTCCCCACATAAGGCTGATTGAAGAAGTTATTGCAATGTTGTATAGGTGGAGTGGTATACATGGTTGGATTAAAGAGGGGTTGCGAAATAGAAAACAGTGTGTACAACTAAATAGCAATAAATCATCATGGGAAATAGTAGAGATGGTGTCCCAAAGGGTTCAGTGCTGGGGCCCACTATTGTTCCTCATATATATAAATGATTTAGACCAGGACTTAAATAGCAAGATTTCTTAAGTTTGCAATGTGAATACCAAAGTGAGCACACCACAATTAAGAATAGTGAAGGATGTATAAAGATTCAAAATGATCTTTATAAACGTCTTGGGTGGGCAGATAAGGGCAAATGAAATTTAATAGTAAAAAGTGTAAGTTCTTCACATAGGTTACTCAAATAAAAAGTTTTAACTACCGATATGAAATGAGGGATTGGCTTGAGTCTGTGGACCAAGAAAGATTTAGGTGTGATTATTAGCAGTAATTTATAAGTAGCTAATCAGTGTTTGGAAAGCTAGAAAATAAAAGCAATAAGATGCTGGGCATAACTAAATCGCAATGTTAGTTTCAAGAGCAAGGGAAGTTATAAGTAAAACTGTATAATAGCTTATGTTGGGCCAGTATAGTATTGTTGCCACATGTTTGGCCCCCTATTAAGAAAGACTTTAGATTATGCTAGGAGGCGAGTGCAACGTAGGGCAACAAGGATGTTTCTGGGTTTGAGGGTAACAGCTATGAGGAGAGGCTGAAGGAGTTAGGAATGTTTTCTGTAGAAAGGCAGTTTCTCAGAGGGACATGATACAAAGTTTAGTCAATTTATTAACACCAAATGGCTTATTAACAGAGGACCAATAAATTTTTATTAGTAGAGCCTATGGGACATCAGTGACCAGGGGGCATAATAAGAAAATTAAGAAGAAAGCATGCATCTTGATATAAGAAAAGCATGCATTCAGTAATAGAGTTGTTAAATTTTGGACATGGTCTGCCTCAGGAGAGTTGTGAGTGACATTATTATCGATTGCAACATTTAGAAAGGGTTGGAAGTATATGGATGGGTTGGGTATCATATAATATATTTAGACGAGAAGCCAAATTGGCGGTTTTTTAGTTACAGTAGTTATTAGTTAGTTATAATGCAAGGGGTCGTTATTAACTAAGTTACTCTTGTATATGATGGGTTTTGGGTTATCATTATATGTTTATATATATAATAATCATATATAGTATATATATATATATATATATATATATATATATAATATATATATTATATATATATATAATATAATTATATATATATATATATATATATATTATAATAATTATATTATATATATATATATATTATATATATATATATATATATATAATATATATATATATACTATATATAAATAATATATATATATAATATATATATGTATATATATATATATATAATATATATATATATATATATATATATATATATATATTATATATATATATATATAATATATTATATATATATATATAATATATATATATATATATATATCATTATTTTTGACTAAGCCAAATTGGTGGATTTTTAGTTACAGTAATTTGACAAGCCCTAAGGTGCTTTGTGGATTTGCATGAGCATGTTTGGTTAGTGGGTTGACATGTACAGTCTCAACAGGCCCATGTGGCTTCTTACTGCCTCTATATTCTTAATGTCTTAATGTCTTACTCTGTTTCAGCTTTCATTAACATTTTTATCATAATTATTTAATCAGAAATTAGAAATGCCACATGCAAAAAGTTGTGTGACTGTACTTTTTAAGGAAATAAAAGGTAGCAAAGGCCCTCCAATGAAATATAACTTTTGTTGTGTAGACGTTGAAAAACTAGTATTTATTGCTCATAATCTAGAACTAGGAAATTCTGAAAATTTGCCAACTGAGAGAGATGATTATGCTAAGGCAGCTAAGCTTAAGAGTCCTGTTACTTCCCCTGCTCCTTCACCACTGTCATTCTCACACGATACTTCATACGACTGAGATATCAGACTTATCAGTCATATCAAAATTAAATTTGGCTGATTAGCCCAGTGATAATGAGCTTGACAATAGTCACAGCCAGGGTTGTAGAGTCGGAGTCGGAGTCGGAGTCGGAGTCGGAGTCGGAGTCGCGGAGTCGGGGAGTCGGTAGTTTTGAAGAGAGTGGAGTCGGAGTCGGAGTCGGAGTCGGATCCGACAATTTTGAAAAGGGTGGAGTCGGAGTCGGAGTCGGAGTCGGAGTCGGAGTCGGAGTCGGAGTCGGAGTCGGAGTCGAAGTCGGTAATTTTCAAATGGGTGGAGTCGGAGTCGGTAATTTTCAAGAGGTCGGCAGTCAGAGTCGGGTTGGAGTCATCTTTATCATCTTTATAAGACAAAATCTTTTGGGCCATTTTCTTTTTTAATACTTCCGAGACATACTCATCAAATAAAGCAAAACAAATGTGCTCTGGGTTAAGGTACCATAAATGATTTAAGAACTGTAAAACTTTCTCCGAAACACCTCTGTCAATTTCTCAGTATTCTAATGTATCTTTAATAAATTTAAAATCTGAGTTTGGAGCTGTGATGGCATTGGAATCAGTAAACCACATTTTAACATATAATATAATAATAAATAAATTGATGTCCCTCAACGAGTTGTATTCTGCTTCTGTTAATGGAAACTGCTCTCGAAACAAAAATATTTTAAGTGCATAAATGGCTTTTGCCATCCATCGGGCGTGACTGAATGCTCCAGGAGCCCTAAATTTTACATTCTCCGGAGAGACTTTTCCCATGAAAATCAAACATAGGTTGAGTAGTTCTAGATAATCATCTCTTGGGTGATGTTCTTGTAGCTCACTTTGCAGAAAGCTCCCTACTTCGTCTTGATATTTTAATAGGGTATGTTGAATTATCTGGTCCACAATTCCTACTTTGTACTGAGTCTGGTCTATATTAGACCAAGAGACCTGGAATCTCTTGAATATTTCTGGTTGAGGACCAGTGGTTAACCCCATTTTGCAATCGAAAAGTGCTTTTAGGATCACCTCCAAAATATGATGGCGACAGGCCAAATATAACAGGTCTTTTCCTAATGCTTTCTCCAGCAGAGTACAGGCTCCCTTACCATGACCCGTGTTTGACGGTGTAGTGTCGAAACACATTGCTATTACATTTTCCGCTAGCCCCCAGTCTTTTAAACTTTCAGCTACAGCTTTTGACTGGGAATATCCTGTACTATTCTCTAAAGCTGGTACCCCTAAAAGCTGCTCCTCTTCTCCATTGCTCACAAGAATGGCCAACCTCTCAACATTTTCTTTCTTGAGGATGTTTGGTAACATCTTACCATCCCAGTGTACAACTGTTCCCTCCAATTTCTTATTTTGAAATTTATTTTTTATTTTATCTGCTCTTTGTTGCCTGAATGAATTTCTACGTCTTCTAATAGTGCTGCGGCTCAGAATTATTTCTTCAGTGTTAACATCTAACGCCTCAGCTGTTGCAAATAATATTCGCATGGCGTTCCTGTCCGAAATGTTGCATCTGTCCAGTAACATGGATAGTTTTTCAGTGACAACTTGAGTTCCACTGCGTTGTCTTTTTCTTTTGGTGACAGAAGCACATGCCTCAACATCAGCCTGGTTTCCTGATTCCGGAAGATCTTCACTGTCCAAAACAGGAGAGTATAATGTGTCCATCGGTTCTTCTTCTGATAGTTCTGAGTCTGAGCTCGAAAAATCAACAAAAAATCATATGAAAATCAAAATATAGGAAAAAAAATTAGTATTAAATGAGATAATCTTTTTTCGTTCATTCTGTGAAAGAGAGTTGAACTTCGTCACAGACAAAAGATGAGTATTTGAGTAATAATAATAATGAAAAATTATTTAAAAATTAAAAAAAAAATAATTACGTTTTCTTGGGTTTGCTGTAGTAGATTGTTCTTTTCTCTTAGCTTCCTCCAATCTGGCTTTCCTGTCAGCTTTCCTTTCTTCAAGCCTTGCCAACTTTAAATCAACACCAGCCATGCAGCCTGGACGTCCTTTCTGTCGTTGTAATTCGAGAAATTGAATATCTTCTGTTTTAGTCATTTGTGATACAGCATCTGCGCAGCCTATGCAAATAATCTTCTGAACTTAGATTTTAAATGCCAAGTCACGTTCTTCTTAGAATTATTGGATTTTCAGTGAAGGGTCTTTTGTATTATTTGGACCATTCTTGTATTACAATTTTTCCACTTATTGTTGGAACATGTTTATACCATTGAGTTGGTAATTAGCTTTCGCCCCAGAATAATGTGACCTCGTCTTAAGGTTAGGCTCACAGCTTCTCTGAAGTTTTCAAACAACTTGACGCCATGTTGTAAAAGATAACTCAAAACTTAGCCATTTGATGGAAGTTTACTTCCTGTTATTTGATGAGAAGGATATCCAACTAAATAAATTTTGGTTTGGTTACGAACACGAACACCGGTTGAAGTGGACGGGGACACCATACCCTCATAAAAAAAAATAAAAAAAATATTCATAATAATACAAATTAAAAATCTGTTGGAAATTAATAAACTGGGTAACAATCTGAAAATACAATGCAAATTATTTTCATACACTTTCGGATTGAAATCTTGGTAATAATAAAAAAGAAAAACAACAAAAAACAGATGCCTTATTTAGCCTACATGACCTGAAATAGACCTGACATTTCAGGTATATCTGCTGAACTATAATACCTAGAGCAAAAAGTAGGTGCTCACTTTAAAGCTAATATTATCAGCTTTAAAATGAGCCCTTATTTTCCTTCCTCCCTATTACGGTTGTCCATCAAACGCTAAAAATGTGCAAATTTTGGTCAAAAAATGCAATTTTCCCAAACTTTAGGCCAAATGCGGGACGGGTTAACCACCTTCGATCGAGCTGAAACTTTTAGGGGATCCTTTTTTTTACTAATGTGCACACTTTTGGCCAATGGCCCGATAGAAAAGTCAAAAAAATTTTTTTTACTACTATAAGCTTTGGACCGGCAGCTAATATATATATATATATATAATATATATATCATATATAATATAATATATATATATAATACATCTATAATATATAGACATATATAAATATACTAATATATATATATATATATATATATTAATATATATATTATAAATATATATATATATATTTATATATATATATATATATATATATATAATATAATTATATAATATAATATATATATAATATCATATATATATAATATATATATATATACATATATATATATATTATTATATTTATATATATGTGTTGAGAGAAAAAGAGAGAGAGATGAGAGAAAGAGAGAGAGAGAGAGAAGAGGGCAGAGAGAGAGGAGAGAGAGAGAGGAGAAGAGAAGAGAGAGAGAGAGGAGAGTGAGATTATTATGTTAATTATTATTATAAAGGTGTGCAAATAGAATATAAAGTAGAACTTTGCCAATTTTTAGTGTTGTTTTGTTTTAATTGTAATAATTGTGAGTGTGATAAAAAATAAATTGTATATTGCATGGTTCTTTTAAATTAGAATTATATAATTTTAAAGCTTGTTCAGAAGGTCTTAGGAGCATAGATAAGATAGGTGGGGTTAAACATCTACACAAAGAAACAAAAATTCTCCCAATTCAGGATCATCTGGAAATGATAATACGGACTCAATTCTATGCCAGGGCTCTGACACCTATCCATCCATTGACATAACTTCTTCAGGATCACACTATACACTATTTAAAATTTCACTTCCTCCTCAGCTGCCCTTCTAT
>JABUQX010015576.1:20000-32500 GCA_015478945.1 Trachelipus rathkii | reverse complement strand
AGAGTTAGTTAGAGTGTCTGAGAAAGGAATGTGAACTTGTCACAAGAAAAAAGAACGGAAAAAGAATTGATAGTGGAAATATCAGAATAAACGACGAAATCATAAGACAACTAGACCAGGAAGGCACTTATAAGTATCTCGGGATAGAAGAAAGTGAAAAAATAGAACATAAGAAAATCAAGGAAAAACTGATGAAGGAATATGAGAAGAGACTGAAACTAATATTAAAATCTGAATTGAAAAGCAAATTCAAGGTCGAAGCAATAAGAACATTGACTGTACGAGTACTATCGTATGGATTTGGGATAATTGATTGGTTCCAAGAAGATTTAAATAAACTAGCTATTAAAACGAGAAAAATGTTCCACGCCCATAAATTGATATATATGAACCAATGCCTGGCAAGAATGTATCTCCTCAGGGATCAAGGTGAAATGGGACTTCAGGAAATAGAGCAGTATATAGAGAGGAATAGTAGCACTGAGAGTACGTTGAAGAAAGTGATAGTAAATCTCAGAATGGGTGAGACGGCTATATGTGGAGAGATGCACACACATCATTTTAACGCCCTAAACGAGAATGAGAGAGAAGTTTATCACACTAGATATTTATTTGCGCACAACCCACAAAAGAGAGCTCAGAAAGGAGAGAGATCAAATTATCGAACTACACACACTCATTTGCTAATGTAAGAGAAAATAAGGAAGAAGAGTGATATAGAGTAGCGTGAGTGTAATGAGGTAGTGTAAAGATCGCAAGTCTTCATTGGGTAACTATCAGCACGAGAGAGGAGTTACAGGATGTAATAAATTATACTAGAGTATTGATTCCACTCGAGACGATTATCACACTGTGAGTGAGAGGAGTTGAGTGAGACTATCAGTCAGTAAATTAGAATTAGCGAGAGAGAGGAGATGAGTACACTCACAAGACCTCTAGCATTACGAACCATTGGTTCAGAGAGAGATAGAAGAGGAATATGATGCCAACAATGCGAATGATGTAAAAGAATCCTTCCGGAAACAGTAGCTATATTATTATCAAGCTGTGTAACAACCATCTCATCGCGCGAATATACCCGAAAGCATAAATACAATCTGCAACTAATCCATTTTAGCATTTCGGGTAAAAAATACAAAATACCTGCAATAGAAGCTTCCAAATACTGGGACCACAAAACCCAACGCAATAGAGAAAAAAACCAAGCGCTTCTACTATGCGACTATAGCAGTCGCCACAGATTACCTATAGACGATAACAGGCCGATATGTAGTAAAGATAAAAGAGAAGTAAGGCATATATGTATAGAGCATAGGTATACTATGGGACGTAGAGACAGAAGTATCAGCAATAATGAAGGGAAAAGGAAATTAAATACCAAAGACTGAAATATTCATTACAAGGAATGTGGAATGACATAGATAGAGCAGGGTATTTCCTTTGCGTACATCTGGAGAGTATGGGAGTAGAATTTACATAAACGCTAACAACGCGGAGTGCTACACATGAAGACACCCACATAGAAGTAAAGTTGGAAATGAGCTCATTATAATAAGACAGAGCGCCAGAATACTGAGAATGATTCTTGGTTGTTAAAGAACCTGCCGGGACAACCATATGCGCTTAGGCCCGAGGTTCGGGCCTGCGCATGAAGTGGTAACCCTTAAGAAAGGTGAATTTAAAAAAAAAAATAGGAGTGAATCACATGTTTTTAGTTTTTACGAGGAAGCATGGTTGTAAGCCTGGCGAATGGAATGAACCCCAACATTGAAGAGATTTCACAGTGGGTGACTGTGTGGTTAAACTTTAGGGAGGATTTTGAACAAGACTGTCTCTCACTTTAGGGTATGAGGGAAGGTTTTGGGTGAGGCTTGAAAGAAAATATCATCATTTATAAGAACGTAAAATCAAATATATTAACTTATTACTTTCGGATTTAGTGGATCTCCTCATATGTTTTTTTCCACATTTTTGTAAATTTAAAGTCCACAAGATTGCAAACGCAAGTTTTGCATCATCTGAATAATTTAACAAATGTTCAATATTAAATTCTGTATGGATTGCTCCTAGAGAAGTTTCACAAAGAAACATTTCAAATTGGTTAAACACGTTTATAGAAAATTTGTCTCACTATACACTATATTAGTGGTTCTTAACCTTTTCCAATTATCGACTTAATCCATCGCCCCCTGCTTCAGAATTTTTTATTTTAAAAACTGGTTATTATTATTATTATTATTATTATTATTATTATTATTATTATTATTATTATTATTATTAATATTATTATTATTATTTTCATTACTCAGTTAAATTATTGATTATTATTTTTATAAATTGTTATTATTATTATTATTATTATTATTATTATTATTATTATTATTATTATTATTATTATTATTATTATTATTATTATTATTATTATTATTATTATTATTATTATTATTATTATTATTATTAAATATTAACTATAATTATATTTATTCGATATTAATTATTATTCATTATTATTAATTATTCATTTTATTAATTATTGATAACTATTTTATTATCATTATTATTTATTTATCTCACGGTGCCTTCAGCGTGTTCGACACGCCAACCACTTTCGAACCGCATCATTCCTTGAAAAATTTTTTACGATTAAAACTTATATCATATTTTGCACTAAAGTGGCTGCCCTTGAGCCTCGATGAGTCGCGATAGGTCGACTGACTGACCGCGGTGCAGAGTAAGGATACGACCTTCGACGTGGTGTACTTATTGGCATAATCTTAATCACCTCTCTGAGTATTCCAATTTGTTTCTGCTTTGCTTTTCATTGTGACAGCACTGAAGCCTTTTTCGACAGACATCGTTGAGTATTCTACTACTAAACGGTAACTAGTATTTCGATAGAGATCTTCTATTTTCGTGGGGAATGCAGAGCCACACTCTACTTAATAAAAGACACCTTAATAAATTTTGACATCAATGTCATCGTTGAGGCTATTAGGCGGCTCCTGCATTGGACTGTGAATATTGGTTGCTGTCAAGTCTGTTGAAAACGGGACGAATACCCAATGGGGAATTTTATGCACGATGAATATCTGAAATCTAGTTTTCCATGTCTTCTTTCAGTCTATTTAAAAGTGAAAACCGTAAACTTCAAGCTATCACCTGCAATTTATTTTTCCCAAAACAGGTAGAAGATTAGAAACTGACGTAAAGTCTTTAGGCATAAATTACTTTCAGAAGACCTTAGTTTCTCTATAAAAGCCCCTATAATCCCTTTTGTTTTGATGAAATTCATTTTTTACCTTGCAGCTTCGTATTTACTTCTTAACTTGTCAAAAATATCAGAAAGGTAAGCAACATCAGTTCATCTTTTCTTTTAATGTAATGAATTGACGCGACTGTGGTCAGCTGTGTCGAGAATTTCAATAGAACTGAGATTCGAATCGATATGAACGACGAGTTTAGCATAGAAACTTCCAGTTGCATGTTTGCTAGAGATCAGACTTAGGTACCTCAGTGTAGCTAATCTTCTGAGACGCTCTTCTTATGAAAGATATGGCTCTACATATTGCGATAAGAGAGTGGTATTTTATTTTATTGACGGCACAATAACATTAATAGACTCGTGTGAATCTTTCCGCTAAAGTTTTAGCAACTAAAATGTTGACGGAGATGACACAATGAACAATGTCAGTGTGCCTATTGCTATTCGATTGACACAACCTAAGGCAGCGATTCGACGCAGTCATAGCGGGCACGTCAGTAGCACATGACAAGTTATAGATAATGGAATGTATATTACCGTTTAAAATAACTTAAAAGTACATGAATACTAGAGAGCTTTAAGTGTCTGGTAAGACTTTTAGCTAAACAGAGTTTCTTCTTCATCTGCAGTTCATTTATGAAATAACATATACGCTATAATCTAAGCTACCTTTCACATGAGGGTTGATCGTCGATTCTGTAATGCAAACTGTGTTTTTCTATTATTCTTATCGAGTTGATTTCTCAATCGATCCTCTTCGAAACAGATCTATGCTAAGGAGGTAGCATCTTTATTTAGTTGGCCTGCACTGGAGACTCATAGAGTAATTAATATTACTTAATCAGCTGGTAAAACATTAAGTTGGGGGGGTTTTTTCCCCCTCTTTTCTTTTCTCCAATATTATGAGGCCGCCCAGCACACTTAGCAATCAACAAAAACACTTTGTTAGAAGCAAGAAGTCCTTTATCAATATTGACTGAACTTTTTCCGAACATAGAAGTTACAGTGGGTCTCCCTTCAAACTTCCTCTTTGTGTCTTTGAAGAAATCAATAAACCCGAGTTGACTTATCTTGGTGATTTTTTGACAGATGTTCTTGTATAGAAAAGCTTCATAGTTTGTTAGCCAGAGTCTTCTCACATAAAATGCACATTGGCAATTTTTCATTTGATGGGAATGGAATGAATCCATATTTCAGATACTCTGAATAAAATATAGTCGACACTTCTTTTTTGCTTTAGATATAGTGTAATAATCACACGATTTTCACGCGAAAAAGACGCACATCCAAGCCGACACACATAAAAGGTGTTCTATACATAGAGCTTTAAGGCAGACGATTTCTCAAAAGGAGCCCAATTTGCGAAAAGCTAACGCAGTCTGATATGCTCTGCTTTAAAGCTGTGAAGTGTCTGATGGTTCTAAATAACAGTTTTTTTTCATAGACCCTTCCTGGCATACTTCCACATTCCGAGTAAATATAATATATATATTTATAGTAAAGTATGTATCATAAATATATATATAGTATATATATATATATATATTATTATATTATATAATTATAAGATATTTATATATATAGTATATATAATATATATATAATATATATATATATATATAATATATAATATATATATAATATTATATATATATATATATATATATATAGTATATTATATATATATCACCTATTATATATAGAACCATATGTAAAACTATATTAGTATAAAATTTATATAGCTATATTTATAGCTTTTAATAACTTATATATTATATTAATATATATATATATATACTATATATACGGTATATATTTATTGATTTCTCATATTCTAAAAAAAAATCAATTCCTGCTGATAAGTTGCCAATATATATTTTTATCTCATTTCTGTATTCTTCACTCTCTTTTACATCCAAACGCAAACATACACACACAACACCACACACACACACTATATATATACGTATTTATATATATATACTATATATATATATATAGTATAGTTATATATATATATATCATATATAGTATATATATATATATATATGAATTAATTTTATTTTGTAATCTCCTCCCTTAAAGCCCCCTCCTCAATACCGCCCCCTTACCGCCCCTCCTTAATACTGCCTCCCTTACCGTTCCAGCCTCAATACCGCCCCCTGAAATCTCGTTATCGCCCCCCAGAGGGCGGTACCACCCCGGTTGAGAACCACTGCACTACATGATCATCTGTTATAAGGTGATCAGTACCAACTTCACTTACCAACTTTGTTTTAAATATAAAAACACATCCAATGGATCGATATACTGATTTAAAGAACCTAGCATATTGAATTCTATAGGTAACTCTGTATTTGTGATAACTTGATTCGGGTTAATCTGACGAAATTTAATTCACTTGCCATGATCTGTGTAGGATTTAAGAAAGAGATCCAATTCTCTTTTACATCGGTCAGGTCTAGAGAGGTAGATATAATGCATCTTATAGTTACAGCAGCTGGAAGTGAGATGTGATTAAACGATTCTTATATATGAACTAGTTGCCAGATATTACTATTTATGTAAAAGATGTCATTCAGTATTTTTATTTAAATGTGAAAATAAGAATAATTAATTCGTTTTGCCTTCAGCGGTCTATCTACATTTTTCTTCTTCTTTACAGGTCTTTTCACAACTTTTTCTTACGACCTACATCTTTTACTAGTCATTTTGCATCGTAATTTTCGTTTAATTAATATCATCTAGTATTTCATCTGAAAAGTCGGCTATAAGCCTCTTTAAGGAATCACAAGTGTTAGCACCTGCAGCGATATCATGTATTGTATTTATTCCCGTTCTGGCAGTTTTTTTTACAACATATTCTTCACTTTTTCTAAATATAGGTAATGCGCTTCTCAATTGTTTAGCAAAAGAAAAAAAAATCCTCATAAAACTTACTCTCTCTGCAATTGTGAACCTTTGAAAACTTTGTCTTTCAGTTATTAATCGGAGCTTCTTTCGCATATGACCTTTTACACATAACTCTTCCGATTGTAAATTGATAGGCTCCCCCCTCCACGTCCATTATCATACCCGAATAGCATCAAATTGGGCTTTATTTAAAGGTATGTAGTGTACATAAGGAAAAGTTATAATTCGGCTATCTTTAGGGAAATGATCAGCTGTTAATAATGGTGCTTTAGTGTTCCTGGACTGGATTTCTAAAATATCAGAATAAATATAAACTATACCAAGGTCTTGCAACAACATTGAAGGGTTACATACAAAATGTATAGACTTTGCATTTTCACTCTTTGAGACACACTGACCTATATATTCTTTAATAGTAGATATGTAACATGTTAATTCATTTAGAGTTGATTTCATTTATTTTCACGAGATATCACGTCATTACAAATTTAATTACATTTTCGGAACTATTCTGATCTTCGGAAGATAAACACGTTTTTAATTTTCTAGTTTACTCATGTCAGGACTTTAAAGTGATTATCTCGCGATCTTCATTAACAGTCTTCTTAGTAAAAAATATTAAATGTTGACATATTCAATTTAACCAAAATTTATTGCTTAAGTGTACAAACATAGCTGTGGGAAATTTATATGCTCCTATTCAAATGGAAACCATTTCAAAGAAACAATCTTTTCCATTATGTATGAAAATTTTTAATCTGTTCGTATATTTGTGTTTTTAACACATTCGAAACTTCCATACATTATAAATGCCAGCCTTGGCTCTTGAAACTTACATTCTCCATGGCAGCATCTGATATCATTGTACATAATTCCACTTCAAACATTTCACGTTCTAGGAAAGAGCATTCCTTAACTCTGTTGTGAAATCTGACACCTTCTTATGGGGGTGTAAACCTATAGATGTCGAGGACAAAAGAGTTATAAAGAACTGATTCTCATTTTAAATGATCTCAATGTAGAGTGGTTAATATTTCTTTATTTCATTTGCTTTTATGTAAGAATTAAACTTGTCTGGGTGACTCACCCATTTCACCAGATACTGGCTATTTTTACCTTTTTTAGATTTACCCTAATAGTTTCTTTATTTTATACTCATTACTCTTAGAATTGAAAGTCGCTTTTTGTACGTCTAATGTATAGAACCCTCCTTTTGTATGTTTATTACATAAATCTTCCAGATTGCATAATTTTGCCCCGTCTTTAGCAAATTCTTTAATGTTATTATCTACTATGAAAATTTTCCGAGACCGTCCAGCTTCATTACCTTCCTTGAATTGATCATCGGTCCTAGACACTCTCGTATAATCACCCATGTTAATTAATATTTAATATATATATATATATATATATATATATATAATATATATATATATATATTATAATATTCTATATATAATATATATATATTACATATATTAAATATATATATATATCTATTATAATATCTAATATTATATTATCTATATATATATATATATTTAAATATAATTATCAAAATAAAATTAATAATAATATTAATTATATTATAATATATCATATTATATATATTATTTATATATTATCTATATATATAATATTTATATATATATATTATATATATATATATATATATATATATATATATATATATATATATATATATATATAATATATATATATATATATATATATATATATATATATACTATATATATTATATATCTATATATATATATATATATATATATAAATATATATCTATATAATATATTATAATATATATATATATATATTATATACTGCACAACAGAATATATATATATATATGTTCTGATATAATAATGCATCAACCAACTTCAAACATGGCTAACAGAAAACAGAATGTCCGCCTTACCTAACGAATCTTCAATCACATTAGCTACTGTACCACCGACCCCCAACTTGGTGCCACACACTCACAATATATCCTAAGCAACATTGTTGTACCCTTTAACAAAACTTCCAAAATCCTCGGAGTAACATTTGACACACATCTCACTTTCACAAAACAATATATATAATATATATATATATATATGATTTACACTTAATTATCTAGAACTCATGAATTATGAATAGCAATCTTCAGCCTACTGTATATTTTTTAATGAATTAACTCGAAGTCAAGCTTGTTCCATAAATCTAAGCGAAGATCATTAATCTTCCCTCCAGAGAGATTCCCTTCTTCAATCAAAATCTTTTTCCTCTAAAAGCTTAATTTACACCGGCGTTAAGCAGAATGTTCACACAGAGCGGTCGCGTTACTCTCTTGTGAAGCTTATTGTTGGGGAGTGAATCAATACATTGTTATGCGTAGGATAATGACGCTGTTAAAATACTTTCTATTGTTTTTTCTCATTGTTAAAAGATTGAGAGATTGATTCACTTGTTTGAGGACAAGGTTTCGGTTTCTCAAATAAATCTTATCAAGAAACTACCTAAAAAGATTCTTTAATTAAAAAAGAGAAACAAATCCTTTTGTTTTAAAGCAAAGTTTCTTAATAAAACAAAAATCAATTAGTTTTAAAAGCTCTTTTATTTAGTGATAAAGTTTCAATTCAGAATTAGGATTTTAGACCGAGGGAGGAAACAAACTACAACATAGTTTATTGTATTTTACTTCCAAGAGGATTCCGTAACTATAATCGATTATTAATAAGGGTTGTGAATTTTGACATACACATAGAAGGAAGAATTTATTCAAATAATGATATAGGGAACAAATTTGAGCTATATGCAAAGAAAAGGCTGACAATTTTCACTGTTGAGTAGAATACTAAATGTTTAATACTCAAATTTAGATATTCACAATTCTTTTATAGTAAAGAAACTTTTAAATTAACTGAAATCAGTAATAAAAAATGAATGATTGAGAGATTTTTTTTATTTCAATACTTAATATTTTTATATATTTGTAAAAAAAATAATATAATGAAGTTGATTCTCTTTATAAAAATTTTAAATCTTTTAATAAACATAATTTATATTTATATTCGTTTCAATGTATTTAAATATTATTCAATATATATATTTTCATTATATTTAAATTATAATAATCATATATATATATCTTATATATAAATTAATATATATTATATTATAATATATATATATACTTATATAATATATAATAAGATAAATTCATAAAGATTAAAAATATAAATATAGATATATTAAATATATATATATATATATATATATATATTTAATATTAATATATGTATTAATATGCTATATATATTATATGTTTTACTATTTAATAATATATTATATATATAGTATATATATATATATATAATATAATTAATATATATATATAATAATAAACGATATAATAATTATATAAATTATTATATATATATATATATATATATATATATATAATTAATATATATATATATTAATTAATATATATATAAATATATATATATATTAGATATAGATGTTATAATTTTAATATTAATAATATTATAATATATATATAATATATATATATATATATATAATATATATATATATATATATATATATACTATAATAAATTTAATATAATATAACAACTTCTAAATCGTTGTAATACAGATAAGGATAGATCATTGATGTAAATCTGAAGCTGATATGTACATGAATACTTACTTATCTGTTTGGTAAAAATATAACAATATAAATACACTGAAAAACTCAACTAACTAACAACGAAGTTTTGATAAAATCAAAATCATACACAAAGCTATCACAACATGATCTCCGCTCAAAAAAACCATCTATAACTACCACTTCTCTCTGCATAAATCTAAGTCACAAACACTGATGACCACAATGATCAGCATTATTGAGCTAAATCTAATTACCTGTTTAACGTTCCTTGCGCGAGACGAGCAAATGGAGTAGACCACACACAATCTCGCTACAATTATCCTCTGGTACAAAACAGGAAAATCATCGATAAGTGCTCAGTTCTAAGTGATATAACTAGCGCAAAACTCAACCACTGACCCAAGGAATATTAGAAATATAATTTATCAGGCATATTTCATTGTATCCTTTAATAATTAATATTACTCTATTAATAATAATATTGTTTTAGATAAATTCTCTATCTTTGTGTAATAAAAAACTCTTTTGTCATTAATATAGCCACATTATCATATTTTTTTCATTTATTACCCCCTTTAAAAATACACAAAAAACAACACAAACGCTTGCCGCCATAGGACCACGATCTAAATCCCTACACCACAGCTGACATACTCATACACACGCTCCACTACAAAAGCATCACAACTAATTATCAAACTATCTGAAGGAAACATCCACCTTATTAACACGCTACACACTTAGACCCACCATATATAATACTCATAAATAATCTCTCACAATTCTAAAGCCCTCTACCCTTATTACCTCATATCCGCTGGAAACCTATAACCTTTAACATATAACTCTCACACAATATACCTAAAAACCACGAAAGACCACACACTCTTACACTCAATAGTATAACACGTAAATCGCTCACAGATACACTACAGATAACATAACGATCTATCCGAGAGTACAGCAGTAATATAATAAGCTTACGTCCAACATCAACGTCACAGTTCACGATAACACCGATAACTGCATAAAACGTAACATAACTGTAGAGCCCGTTAATGCACATATCTAACCAAACTTAACCACCTACAACATGAACCAAAGCATCACTCTAACTATACACCTTGGACTATCAATACCTTACACCATCCACTAACATAACACAAGACTAACACTATAGATCAACTAATATTAAATCACGTCAAGAACGAAATTATGATAAAAAACATGCATATTAAATATATCAGAGTAGGAGCAATCTAATAATCAAACTTAATATTCAATTTTTTTTTCTCTGACTATGCAGATAACTAATTTAATATAAGAGTTTAAGAGCAAATAATATGAGAGCGAGAATAAATATAAAACCCCTGAGTGCGTTGAGGAGTATTTACTACCCAAATTTATATATAACTCAATCCCTACAATTTGATATCACTATTAAACTTAGATAAGAATATAGAAGATGCGCACAATACGCATACACTGTCGATAATCCACGAGTAACTGTGGCATCGAGATATATATCACTCGTTGAAACAATATTAATTTTAAACTAACTAATTAATATAAACTTTCAGATATATGACGATTATATCACCACTTATTATAGTAAACTTTTCCTGTCAGTTCATACACAATTTGTTCAAAATTAGCATGAACTGTAGGTTCGCGAAGAGTTGAGTCTTTGAGCACTCACATACCACTTTTATGATCGGTTTTAAGTTATCTCAACCTATCCCAATCTGAGGGTTGATTACGTCCTCGTCCTATGAACTTTGACCTTTCCTTCCAATAGAAGTGTGTGTTGATTCAAAGGGGGTAGCCTCTCAACCAACCAACTACCATGCTATCGCTATAACCTCTATTAAAAGTAAAATTTGGAATCAATGTTTATAAATCTTACCTTTTTTAATAGGAGAATTTGAAATCGTAGCTTTTAATCTTATCTCATAGACAGTACACCTTTGCAACAATCATAACAGCCTAGCGCTAATGGTTAATCGAGAGAACAGAATCGAGAATTAGGGACTGCTGATCTTATTTCTTATCTGACCACTACTCTTGGTTGCACCACTACAAGGCTACATTCGATAAATAACATCGGTGAACTTTTCACATCTTCTTCCATTTCTATGAATTCAGTAAAAAACAATGTCTCAACCCCTAGAAAGCTCGGAGGGCGCAACTCATCTAATACATTAAACACCCGTTTGATAATACCTCAGCTCGCATATCAAATAATAACCCCGCTCAATATTGCCATCTTCAATCACATCTAATTCATTATATTTGCAAGAAAAACCATCATGATAACTGACTTATTTTAACTATTATTTTATAAGAAGAGTATCATAAGAACTCGAATGACTAACCTCATATCAATAAATCAATAAATCAAACTCCCAAAATTTCTCAAAGCATTCTCCATTTGTGTTTCCTTCTTCAACTCCATCTTTCCTCATTATTCTTGAATGATATACGAATTAATGTGCTTTAGCTTTGCATCTAAAGTCCCCTCATTGAACTGATCTAGAGAATGCCTTACACCGTACGCCTCTCTACACTTTACTCTCCCCTAAAAAGAATTTCGTCTATATTTGCCCTTATCACCTCTGTACAAAGCAATTAGTCGGTTTGGCGTGAC